>JAQZBX010007176.1:0-51239 GCA_029593785.1 Cabassous unicinctus
AAAAAAAAAGAATGACATCAAATACTGTTTTAGTGATTTTATTTTCATTTCTTATTTGGGCATTCTTCATATCTTATTGGAATAAAACACTGCAGATAATGCTCAATGACAATTTTTTTTGTGGCAAAAAGTTCAAAATCTTTTTCAACTGTACCCCTGAGAAAATATTATGGACCCAGATGGTCTATTTTAATTAATGACTATGCTTGAGAAAGCACAAAAGTAAAATGATGTATCCTTCCTGCAGTCAATTAAAAAGAGGTCTTTATTTTCTATGAGGAAACTTACGGAATCCTGATCATCACACTACTCTTTCCATAGGCATCAGAGCAAGCAACCAAAAAGTGAATGGGGAGTGGAGGGAGTGACAGAATGAGAAGGAACGTGGAGAAAAATGTCCATATCATCTTCATTGCTCAGTCTGAAGACTGGATTCCTGCTGTTTTTCATTCTACCTGGAACAGGGCTACCATGGCCCTTATGCTAGGTCATAACCATCCTCAAGGAATTGCAAATAATTACAAGGATTCAGAGTTGGACTCAGAATAGAGGTAGATTGAGCTATTACTCAATCCTAACAAGATTACTAGGAAAACCCCTTTGTTTGCAAAAGGTCCTCCTCAGATCTCAGTTAGCCAAGGTTCAAAGAAGAAATGAACATAAAAATGAGAAACTCTTTATACCACAAAGATGAGACAGTCTAACCAATCCCATGTGACAGCAGATATATTCATACTTACCCAGAGATGGAAATCCTATTCAAGGAGTGCTTAATTAGCCTGCAGGTCCTTCATTCCAAAATGGCTCCCAGCAGAGGAGGTTGAAACCAGTAGGAGGAGACTCCACATGGCCCATGTGGGCCCAGGAAAATGGGACAACCTGGTGGCACTGGTTGTCCAGCATTGTGATTTGGGTCACCCCTCCTCCACTGTGGTGATCTCCTGAGGGTGTGACTTGAACATATCCACTGCCCATTGTTTTGGGATGGGGGGCTTGGAGGCAGGTGGGAGGGAATCTTTGGAATAGAATTCTCCTAAATTGACAACCAGGCTGAATACAACACACAAGAATGAAATTAAAAAGGATCTCTTCCTAGTAACAGGGTCACAAATCTCTAATTCTGTTTAGAGGTAGTGGTCCAAATAAAGATGTATTATGAATAAATGCAGAGTCAAGTTGATGATTAAGAGGGAAATTTAGTAAACACATGAGAAACCATGAAACACACACAAAATCCACACCAAGCGTTACATGTTGATAATGGGAGACAATGCAAAATGTGTGCCACATATGCACTTTGGACCATGCTTAGTGGTCAAAGTCTGATGATAATATCTCATAATTTGCAACAAAATTTCCATCATGGTGTGGTATGTTGATGGAAGGCTGCTATGTGGAATCTTACAACCTGCATGATTTTTTTTTTTCTAAGTTCACCTTCTATAACAAAAATATACTTTGAAAACTAATAATAATCTGAGTTAGAGAAAATAACATTAAATATATGATTTGGACTCTACTCAGGAAAAAGCTGTTGATGATTTTTTGTGTGTGCACATATTTGGTACCTTTCAAATAGAAAAATCATTTTCAAAGTGCCTGGCAAAATGCAAACTTTGAAAATGAAACTTAAATATCTAATATCATTTGAATATAATTTTTTTTCCTAAGAATGAGTGTATTACTCAAAAGATCAGTACCCACTATATGAAAACATAAGGCATTTATTTAGCTCCTTTGAAAAGTGCAGTCTTGAAACATGAGAAGATCTCAAGGATTTAATTCACTGGTGAAGGTTATTGGTCCAAAAATTACTATAGAATTAAAAAAAAATTAATGAAATAATGATAACTACACTTACTGGGAGAATAATAAGGTAAATCCAAATGTTTTTCTCTGGTTTGTAATCTTTGAATAAGCCCACTTTTGATTAATTTAGAGGAGACCTTTGTGAATTAATTTATGAATCTCTCCTCTAATTATAGCAAGCTCTAATTTTTCTTTCACTGAAAGCATCTCTGATTAAACTCATAATTCTTTGAGATTTTCTCATGTATGGCGGGATTCTGATGCAGTTACCTATATGTAAATAAGTGTTTTAGGTCATTCTACTTCTTTGATAGCATTTGAAATAAAATGAAAGTTATTCTTACAGTAAAAAGCAAGGTTGACAAGTATCAGAGAAGCTCCCTCACAACACAATACCTAGTCTCCAACCTTAAATTCTGTCCCAGTGGAATGCAGATGCCTTGTGCACCACCAAGAAAGAAAGAACATCTCTAGGCTGAAAAAGGACACAAGTCCCACCTTGACTATTCCCCAGAGGTCAGGCACAGTGGCTCATAATGTTCAAGGGAGGTATGTTCCTTTCTGCAGGGTACAACTTTCCATCTTGATGCACCCATGAGCACAGCCTCCAAAATTGAAGAGCAAAACATGGAAGACCTGAATAGAGAAATAGGCAAATCCAAAACTTTTGCATGTGACAGTAAACACCCTCTGTTTGTAAGTATATTTTTTACTGAAGTGTACAATTCATACTTGAGCATACAGCCACATTATGTGCATAATGAAAGTTGGAAACTTACAAAAGTAAACATGCATAACATTATACAAGTATGACAAACATCTGCCTCCATGAACTTGTTGCTTTCTGGTATTTCATTTATTACAAACTAGGCAAGAGCATAGTGAAAATATGATTAATAACTCTAGTCCATATCTCACATTGGGTTTGTTTCCTCCAACCCTCACTTTTTTTCTACAAATTAATTTTATAGAGACTTAATAATAAAGAATTCAATTGAGGCAAAGTCCATTTGCCCTGCTCCACATAGCTGCTATTTCTGGCTATTCCTGCACTACTCTTTATTAGTTTTTTAAGCAGTTTTAATGAGATACATCCCATACAATGTGGTGTAGCAAAAATACAAAAGGAATGTTTCTTAAAAGTTGTTAATAAGACCTTTAATGTAAAGTTGTAAAATGAAAAAGAAAAGAGTTTGCATGAAATTATAAATTTTAAAAAGAGCATGTAATGCCAGGTTAGTTTTAATATAATCCATTGTATTTGTCAGCCAAAGGGGTGCTGATGCAAAATACTGGAAACCAGCTGGTTTTTATAAAGGGTATTTATTTGGTTTAGAAGCTTACACTTGCCAGGCCATAAAGCATAAGTTTATTCCCTCACCAAAGTCTGTTGCTATGTGTTGGAGCAAGGCAGCTGCCAATGTTTGCCAGTGTTCAGGCTTCTTGGGTTCCTCTCTTCCCAGGGCTGTATTTCTCTACGGGCTTAGCTCCTCTTTTTCCTCCACAAGATCAGCTGTAGACTATGAGGCTCTGTAGGCTTTGCCTCTCTCCACAAGGCCAGCTGTGAACTGTCAGGTGAATGGCTCATCTCTTTTCCCAGAGCCTTCTCTCCTTCCTCAAAACCAAAGTCCTCTGTGGGCTTACTCCCCTGGGCTCCAGCATTAACACTACAACATCAAAACTCCAACTCAAAAACTACTCCAACTTTGTCCATTGCAATGTCTTTTATCTTTGAGACCCCACCCACCAAGGGGTAGGGCTCAATGCTCTACTGATGTGGCCCAGTCAATGCCCTAATCATAACATAATCATGCCCAGATTAACAGACCAGTTTACAAGCATAATCCAATATCTATTTTTGGAATTCATAACTATATCAAACTGCCAAACTGCTACATCCATTATAAGAAATACACCACAGAGGAAGACACATTTAAATATTAGTAATAATTCAGACATAATTGAAATCAATGATAACATAATCCTTATTTGGATATACATCCCTATTTTACCCAATAATCTTCAAAAATGACATAAATTACTGATTTAATGATTCTATTTTCATTTACACCTTATTTAGATCTGGATTATAAAATTCCTATTTGGGAATTCTTCATATCTTGTTGGAATGAATTACTGCAGATCACTATAAGTCAACTCATACTTTTATGGAGCCACAAAACTCAAAATCTTTTTCAATATTCTTCCTGTGTAATCATATTTTACTCAGATGGACAATTTTAATTAACAAGTATGCATTAGTTAGCCAAAAAGAAAAATGATGTACCAAAATTATATCTCTTCTGCTATCCTTGGTCAATTAAAAACAGGTGTTTATTTTCTATGTTGATACAGAATCCTGATCATCACACAACTCTTTCAATAAGCATCAGAGCAAGCAACCAAAGAGAGGGTTGGAGTGGAGGGAGAGAGAGAGAGAAGGAAAATGGAGAAAAAATATCCAGAAGGACATTGCAGAGCATGTACAACTTCATTAGAGCCTTCTCTGCTCAATCAGAAGAATGGATTCCTGCTGTTTTTAAGTATACCCAGAACATGGCTAGCATGGCATGTATGCTAGGTCAAAATCACTCTCAAGGAATTTCAAATAACTACAACTAGTCAGAGGCAGAATCAGAAGAGAGGAGAATTAAATTAGTATTCAATCCTAATGAGATTACTAGCAAAACCCACTTGTTTGCAAAAGGTCATCTTCAGATCTCAGTCTGCCAAGTGTCAAAGAAGAAATGACTTCAAAAATGAGAAAATGCTTACATCTCAATGATGAGTCAGTTTATCCAAATCCATGTGACAATAGACATATCCTTGATTACCCAGGAATGTAAAACCTGTTCAAGGAATGCTAAATTAGCCTGCAGGCCCTTGGTTTCAAAATGGCTCCTGGCAGAGGGGGCTGAAAGGGTAGGAGCAGGCTTCACCTTGACTTTGGGTCTAAGGAAATACAATGCCTGGTGGCACTGGACAATAGTCATGGTCATTCATCTCACCCTTCATTCACCATGGATATCACCAGTGGGCATGGCCTGAACATATAACTGCCCATTCTTTTGGGGCCAGGGGGAAGGGGGGCATGGGGGAGGGAATCTTTGGAATAGAATTCTCCTAAATTGGTGACCAAGCTGAATAGAACACACAGGAATGAAATAAAAAAGAATCTCTTCTTACAAACAGGGTCAGGAAGTTCTAATTCTGTTTTGAGTTATTGGTCCAAATATAGATGTATTATGAATAAACCAGGAGTCAAATTGATGATTATGGGTGAAAGAACTAAACACATGAGAAGCAATGAAAAATGGACAGCCTTCATACCAAGCATTACATGTTGTTAATGGGAGGAGATGAACAATGTGCCCCAAATATACACTATGAACCATCCTTAGTGGTCATAGTCTGATGATATTATCTCATAATCTGTAACAAAACTTCAATCACATTGTGGTATATTGATGGAAGACTGTTGTATGTGGAGTCTTCCCATGTGCATGATTTTTCTCTAAGTTCACATACTATAATAAAATATACTTTAAAAAATAAAACTGTGGGTTGGAGGAAATTACATTAAATATATGATATGGACTCTAATCAGTAATAAGATTTTAATGATATTTTTTTATGCACATATTTGGTACCTTTCAAATAGAAAAACCATTTTTGAAATAACTGGCCTAAAGTGAACTTTCAAAATGACACTTGAATATCTAATATCATTTTAACATAAAATTTTTCCATAGAATTACTTAAAGATAAATACACACTACTTGAAAATGTAAGATATTTAGTTAGCTACTTTGAAAAGTACAGTCTTTAAACATGAGAGGCCTCAATGATTTCATTTACTGGTGAATGCAATTGGCACAAAAATTTCTGTATAATTTTAAAAAATTAATTAAATAATGGTAGCTATACTAACTGGGAGAATAATGGTAAGCTAGTTCCAAATGTTTTTCTCTGATTTTAAATCTTTAAATAAACCCACTTTTGACTCAGTGATTTAGAGGAGATCTTTGTGAATTAATTTATGAATCTGTTCTCTATTGTTAAGAAGCTCTAGTTCTTGTTTCACAGAAAGCTTTCCTAATTAGTCTCATAATTCTGAGAGTTTTTCTTATGTATATAGGGATTCTGATGTGGTTACCCATATGTAAAGTGCTGTTACATCACATTCTAGTTCTTTGAAAGTAGACCAGACATTATACCAGATTCCTCCTACAGACCTTCCAAAAAATGTCTCTCTTTTTATTATGTTCTTTTAGGATACCTCTTGCTTGTGGTACCCAAAAAATTCCAATCTTTTGGATACCGTCAGCTCAAAAAAGAGGAATGTGGCATGACCTGCAGTGCTACCTGAGACATAATCAGTGAACAGAAGGACACACATTTTGATGATAATTTTTAATTAAATATTCTGGTCATTTTTGTCTCAAGTTCCCAACCAATGATGTAGCATCATGAGAAATGAAAAGATAACTAAAATGATGAAGACGTTAGGGAGAAATTCATGGATCTGTTGTCTTCTGGCAGAATGTGTCTGAGGTGCTGACATGGGAGATTGAGGGAGCTTTCTTCAGGTTGGAGATACTTTGCTTAGCAGCTCTCACTCATGAGGCAGCTGCAAGATGAGTTCAACCATACTAACAAGCAGGTAGTAATCACTGTGTGATATGGTTTTGCATTAATTTTGAGGAGCTCCAAGTAAAATGTGAAATGAAATAATTTATCATTTATTCTTTTCAAGAATAAATGCAAGGCTATATGGCTTCTTAACACTGGCATGGCCACCACAAATACAGAACTCTGTCGAGAGGTACAGAGGTAATAGGAAAAGAGGACACAGTAGTCCCTGGGTCTGAAACAGTCCAGGATCCCTGTGAACAATAGGTGATGGTATCCACTAGGAAGTACTTGAGCTCATCTGTGGTGGTTCCACACTCACAGATTTTTACTGAAGAGTGAGGAAAACCCCAGTTTTCACATCTGTCAGGAAAATATCCCATCTTGTTTCTAAGCCCAATCACAGCCCTTGAAAAATCATCAAAGAATGATTTTTCACCACGACTGACACATTTTCAAGAAAGCAAGTATCTCAGGTACAGAAACTGAAAGTCTCTTGTGAGCACTGAATTTTGGCTTCCAGGGTTGCCCTGTGACTTGATCCTTATGCCTCCAGCTAGAATTTTGCTGCTTGCATTAAATTTCTGAATTCAAGTGGACATGCAGATTTCACCATGAGATGTCTGGTTCTAGAGACCCAGCCCCTGATGGCCATTCTGTGTTTTTAATCTCCATCTGGGTCTACAATAGGACTTCACTGGACCAATCCCTCATGTGACTGAGCTTCAACTGTGCTATTGTGTTTGGATCCAGTGTTGTGTGCTTTTAGCCCTGAGGCTAATTTCACAGCCAGTTTGCAAAGTGAAAGAGGAAGAGATTTGGGTGTTGGAGAGTGGAGGTGGGGTGCTTTTTCTTCCCATTCACAAAGAGCACCAGGATCACCACTTGGTCTCTGGAGGGGAAAGTTACTGCTCTCAGTGGTGGCACAGGTGTTGTGCCAGATTTGAGGAGAAGCAAGCTACTTCCTCAGCTTGATGGCTGAATATTTGGGCTGATAGTTTGAACTTCCATGAAAAGTTTCTCTTGATTCAAGGCTTGGGTATGAGTTTTCTGAACAGGATGACCACAACCTTGGTCCTTCCCACCTCCACTGCTTGCCCAGGGTCTTGAGGTGTTTGGGCACCCCTGGACAATGATTGGTTTCACTTTTGCAAGCAGCCCATCATTTTTCTTAGTAGCAGATAACAAAATATTTCTTTGTGTAAACAAGCATATAGTAGACAAGCATATATAGAATTTCAGTTGCAAAACAGAGAAATACAAATATATAAATTATGGTAGTTTTAAAACAAAAGTGTAACAGACAAATGATGTCCAAGTTAGTTTTGGAAAAAACTTGGTTTATATAATTTCAGTTCTATTCTATTTTTCAAAATATCTTAGCACAATTCTGTAAACTAAATGTCTAACACCAATGAGATATAAGTTCAATGACCATACTATATGGTCTTAGACGTAAAGCAGCAAGGTCAATTCCCACCCAAAAACACACAAAGGAAACATAGGCATGGCTTTAACAGGAGTCACTAGTGAACACTTTTTCAACTCCCTCCTCTTGGAGGTAGTGGGATGGAAAGAGACATTCTAGGTATGAAGGAATCATGAAATACACATTCTCTAGAATTTCTATGGCTTTATGTGCAGTTGGGGGAAGTTCAACTAACAACATCGGGGGAGGTGTGGGGAGGAAAAGGCAGAGGACAGCACTCATTTCCATGATTGATTTTGTTGTAAATTTACTACCATGGGATAATTGAATACACTACAAAGCATTAGTAATCTGACTCTTAAGAAAGTGTGTATTAAAACTAGGTGTTTAAAAAAAAACACTCAAAATCTAGAGGTTTCCTATTATATAGCTCCTATCAAGGTAACCATGGCCAGAAGTTGCTTAATAGGTTAGAGGTTTCTAGAAGGGCAATTATGAAAGGATGAAGAGAAATGAAAATCCTGAGATGCATGGCAGACCCTTGTAATTCTGAACACAATATTAGAGGCCCCCTCCCATCCAAGATACTTATACATTGTGCTTTCCAAGTTGCCACTGTTCATCCAGAGACCCATTACCTTAGGCTCCTGATCAATGCCCCCTCTACCCACTCCCACAAAACTTGACATGCCAAGAATAACTTGTGGAGGGTTTTATCTCAGTGATTTCTGCCACCAATTTCCTCAAATATTCCTTTTCACCAGCCTGAAGTTAAAAATGCAATGAAACACTGAATTAAAAACCAATTTTCTTGGTTTTACAGACACATCAGAAGAAAACATATTTAAAAAATAATTTGTAGAGGACTTTATTTCATAAGTCCTTAAAATATTCAAATATCTTACTGTAGCATAAAATATCATCTTTCAGTACACTAACTGGCATATATGAGTCAGAAAAAGTAGCACTGCAACAACTTTATACTTCAACATTTTATGTTTTCATGTACATGTGACTTAGTTTCATGGTCACTAAATTAAACCTTCTGACAATAAGCCAAACAAATAATTTATTCTTCAAAAAGGCCAACTTCATTTTTGTCTATATACTTTTTGTATTGCATCTTACAATGGTAATAACAAAAACCTATTTCTTCCAAAAAACCATAACACAATTAAATATGGTAAACATGAACACACACAAATACATCCAAAGAAATGGCTTAAGATAAAAACTAGCAAACATTGGCTGAGCACCCTCAAGAGTGGAAACACCAAGGTAAAGATATAGAAAGAAGAAGGAAAGCACATTTAAACCATTTTTAGTGGGAAAGTATAGGGTAAAATGAAAAACCAGTAAATGTTAACATCTGTTAAGATGCCAACAATTCAATAGATTTTATTTTGACATGAATTTGATATTTTAAAAATGATCCTTAAGTGGATATAAAGATCTGCCTGTCATTGACCCAATTCCAGAACAAATGGTCAGCTTTGTTTCCTGAAGAGGAAATCAAAGGAAAACGCAGGCATCCATGGCCCTCTATGCAATCTCTGAGCATCAGGCTATATTCTGAGTGCCACCACTACAACCCCAGAATCTGAAACCAGCCCAAGCTGGAGAGACAGAGAGGCCAGAGGTCATAAGTCTCTGTACTGTGGCACCCAAGTGTTCCCACAAGATATTGTCTAAATCCACCCTGTCCACCCACCATACCCCAGGGAGAATGAATGAGCCAACACACTCCCTGTCTTTTCTGCTGGTCTTCAGGTGCCTCCTACAGACCACTTTTGTAGGGACACATAACATTGACCCTCTCAGCCTGGGTAGCCTTGGGGTGGGTGTGGCCCCATTGGGGGTGGGGCTACCCTTTTTCTTCAGTCTTTTTGGGATTTGGGCCTGCTGGTGTTGGAAGATGGGTGGAGTCCTCATCCCCAAGTTCCTGTGGCCAGCTGGCCATGGGTGGAGGTCCTAAGTGAGCCCAGCCTTCCAGTCATCCCTCCTAAGGCACCAGACCAGTGAGTGAAGGCATCAGGAATTATGAAACCACACCTGACACCACCTGATTTCCATCAAGCATCCCCATTGATACCACATGGAGACAAAGAATCATCAAAGTGAACTTCTCTATTCCAAGGAGACTGATGGGGAAGATGGGTAATTGTATACAATGTTACAAATAATACAAATGTATTTAAAAAGGCATGCAATTGCTATAATAGCTGGTGAAGTTTTCAATTAAACTTTTGTTCTCTTGAAACATTGAGATATTGAAGAAGACTGAGGACCAAGCTCCTGTATAAATCAATATATTGATCAATATATTGATATAGATATAATTACTTAGAACATTTCAGTAAGTTTGCATATGAGAAAACATTTCCCAGTGATTTTCTCAAAGAAGTTAGAATGGGGAGGTCATACAGCAGGAGTGAATTTTAATTTTGACTTTATACTATTTTCACAGCATGTTCCTGATAAGACTGTTCCTTTGTCCTCCAATCCATATTCTTTGAAAACACCCTAAGTGTTTCTGATCAGACTCTTCATTTCATTAACTGCTAGATAGTTCATAGAAATTTCTCTAGAAAGGGGACTCTTTCCTCTCTGTTATGGGAAAGTTATCTGAGCAGGTTCTCTGATCAGATAATCTGTCAGGTACTGTTGGTTTGATTTTGATTTTGTTTATATGGATCCTTTTGTGATTTTTATCCCATTCCCTTCTTCAGTGTGTAAATAATTTCAGGACAATGGTGACAAAGTATGCATTTCTAGATAAACATTATATTTATTAGACCACTCCAGCAGTCTGTTAGTCAACAAATAATCATTTAATGGTACCACTCAAGAAAATTGAGATTACTCAACTAGAACTTCCAGCTATGCTTAAAGGTGTTAAAAACAATTCAACCCAAATATGAATTGTCTTAAAATTTGCTTATGATTTACAAAAAAATAACTGTATCTCAGTGATGTTGGTAAATGTGGCAGTTTACTATATTTGGGAAATTTAGTTTTTACAAATTCATTTTCAGCAAATTGCTAGTAGACAATGTGTTGTGTTCAGTAATTGTGATGAAGCTGAAATTGTAGAGAAGACAATTTTGTAGATGCAATGATAAAACACATGTCCCTATAGAATCCAGTGTTTAGAAGGCCCAGCTCACTTATTCTTAGAATTACATTCATACATTCACCTTCTACAAAAATTTGAAGTAAATTAACGCAAAGCTAGCAATGTACATGAATTCATTTCTGCTTTCACAAAAGCTTCATGTGGTTTACTAACATCTTTTGAGCAAGGAATCTCATTTATGGTTATTTTCCATTCCACCTAAGCATAGTTTAAAATGATATATTTTCCTTCTGTCCATTTCCTCCAGAAAATTTGTTTACACACACACAAAAACCATCTTTTATGTCTAAGAGGGGTAGATGAATGCAAGGAGTGCATCCATAGGTCCAGTTTGGATTCACATAGAACATTTAGGTCCAGGGATAATTACTGAAACTCTCTGTTACTTCATCTGATATGAAAGGAAAAAGATGAGTCATTGGCTTTAAACTTACCAGTTAAAAAAAAAGACCCATGCCAAGTGAAAAAGCCAACCCTAAAAAGTCACAAATTATATGATTCCATTTATATAACACTCTTGAAATGACAAAATTATAGAGATGAAAGCAAATTAGTGTTGCCAGGGATTAGGAATGATGAAGATGTGGTGGGGATGTGAGGAAAGTCAGTCTGATTTAAGGACTCAATAGTTCTGTACTTTGATGACATAGTGGATAGATAAACTGACACCTGTGAAAAAATGAAATAAAAAGAACTGATCACACATTGCATCAATTTCAATTTCCTGGCTTTGATATTGTTGTGTAGTGATGTCAGAAGGTACTATTAGTGGAAACTGGTTAAAGTGTATATGGGACATCTCTGTGCACTACCTTTGCAAACGTCTCTGAATCTATAATTATTTCAAAATAAAAATAAAAAAACAATAAATTGCATGCAATATGCTGCAATGAAATGATATGAAAAAAAATACTATTTACAAGAGCATCAAAAATATAAAATAAATACATCTGTGAATCTGAAAGATGAACAAGATTAGTACACTGATCACTTATTTTAAAATATTTCTGAAAGAAAGGAAAAGTAAATAAATGGAGAAGTAGACTGTGTAAAAGGACACCAACCACAGTATTGGTAAGGTCTAAGTTCTACCTAAATTGATTTATAAGTTCAACACAATCCCAAGTAAGATGCCAGCAGGTATGTCTGCAGCTAAGAAGCAGATTTTAAAATTCATATGGAAATGAAAATAACTTAGAACAGCCGAAAAACTTTGAAAGCAAACAAATAGATTTGGAAGACCTAAACTACCTGACATCAAGACATAATTTAAATGTCCGGTACTCAAGAACATGTGACTTTGGCAAGTAAATAGCCAAGTCAATCCATGAAACACAATACAGACACCTGAAAAATCCTCATACATATGGTTAATAGATTTTCTGCAGATATGCTATGACAATTCAGTGGAGAAAATATGGGCTTTCCAATAAATAGTGTTCAATCACATATTAATAACAGACTGGAATGTGGAATGTAAACTCTAAAAGTTCCATAAGAAAACATGAAAATCTTAATGTTTTTTATTTAGGCAATGGTTTCTTAGCTTTGGCAGCAAAACCACAATTTCCAAATAAATAAAACAGGACTTCATCAAAATGAAGAACTTTTGTTATTCAAAAGACACCATGAAGAGAATTAGAAAATCAGCCACAGACTCAGAGTTAAGTTTTGGAAATCATATATCTGTAAAATGACATATCCAAAATATGGTGAGAGCTCACAGAAATCAAAAATAACAAAGCTATAGGTAAAATATTCAAACACTTTAATAAAAGGACAATGCATTGATGTCAAATAAGCACCTAAAAAAGATGCACAAAACCATTAGTCTTTAGAAAAATGCAAATTAAAATCGCAACACATCAACTCCAATAGCTAAAATTTAAGAAGACTCAACATACCAAGTGCTGGCCAGGATGTGAAGGAACTGGAACCTTCACACAGGACTGGTGGCAATGTAAAATAGCACATCCACTTTGAGAAAAATTTGCAGATTACTATAAAACTAAATAAACCTGTTATAAGGCCCAATCATACAGAGAAAGACAGTTACCTATGGGTCTGGTCAGCCCATAGATTTTCTGTCACTGCATGGGAAGTCAAGCAGGGCCCCAAAAAGAGAGCCAAAAAGAAGCCTAAACTGGAAAATAAAACCCAAATTTTTACTTAATTGGTGACACCAACCTTACTTAAAAGATTTTGTTCAAGAAGAGAAAAAAGGGGCAGGCTGTTGGTGAAAATAATATGGGGTTTGCCCCTATCTACCTAGAAAAAATAGAGAGAGGTATTTGACTAGTAACATTAGAGACTCAGAGTGCCTCCTCTATTTACACTTAAAAAGGAGGGAGCCAGGCCTGTCCAGAGCTGGCTGATAGCCAAGGCAAATGCCCACAAGCAAACAATTCATAAGGTCAGAGTTTTACTTAAAATGATGGAGATGATGTCATAGGGAGAGTATTTCTTTGACCTTTCAGATAGAAGAGACCTGGAGTGTATCTGCAGCCCTGGGGAGGTCCCTTTGATTCAGAGTCATGGAAAGATTATTTTTTTACTGGGAATCCCCTTTCTGCAAGTTACCAGGCAGCCTTGCTCAACCAATGTTCCTACTAACAGTAAGGCTACAGACCAGGAGAGCTATTGGCAGGACATGAGAGTGCCTCATATTAGTCACAGATCAGGCCTAGGCAGCCACTGTCCAGGGGACCACACAGCCCCTTCCCTGAAGGTCCTTCTTTCTTCCTCCTGCATATTAAATGCCCACTCCCCTGCCCCCTGGGGAATTGTGACTATTGGAACAATCCTTATAAAACAGCACCACCTAGTAGTAGCCTCTTGTGCTCTTACTTTCTCCCATAGGTATTGATGATACCTCAACCCCTCCTTGCCTGGAATACACATGAACCATGACAAGTGCGTATATAAAATCATAGCTGGCCACCATCTGCCTATCCCCCCAACCTGGGGATTCATGATCTCTGCCCCTTTCAGCAAAGGGAGTTGTCAGCACTGGGCAGCAGCCATTGGCTGGGCATCCTGGGAATGCCCCTCACCATCCTCTTTCCCCAGGCCCCCCCAGCATTTTCTCAGCCAGGGTCAGATCCAAAGCAGAGCTATATGGAAGGGCAGTCATGGTCTTTATCCTATCCCCACATATGTCACCACCATGGACACCTTGCCTAAAATACCAATTGAAATACAGCCCTGAAGGCATCTAGCATTTACTAGGTTTCTATAAGCATGTTCATAGATGAGGACCCTGTAGCCTTTCATATATCACCAATAGGTTTTCTGTAGATATGCTAAGACAATTCAGAGCAGAAAGCATGTAATTTTCAACAATGAATATTCAAACAGTCACACATGATCCAGCCACCATCATGCTGGTGAGAACAGACACCACGAAGATCAATTGAGACACCCTAGAGAAAGAGAGATGGTTGCCTATGAGGCTCCATTAACACAAGGAAAGTCAAACAGTTCCCTGAAAGGGAGTCCAAACTGGAAACTGAAATTGAAAATTTCACTTGATAATACTTAAGGAAAACCAAATGACATCAACAATAAAAACTGATGAAATTAGCTTGATTAAAATTCAAGTTATTTGTTCAGAGAAAGACACTGTTAGAAAGAAGAGAGAAGCCACAGATTTACAGAATATATATGTAAATCTCATATATAATTAAGAGTTTGTATCCAGGATATAAGAACACTTAAAAATCAGCCATAAGAATACAAACACTCCAATTTAAAAAATGGCTAAGTGATCTTAATACTACACCTTTAAAAAGATATATGGATGGGAAATAATATAAGAGGAAAAACCAAAAATATTAGTCATGAGAGAAATGCAAATTAGAACATAATGAGATACCACCACACAGTAGTTTGAAAAAAATTGAGAATAACAAATAGGGACATGAATTTAGAACAGGAATTCATATTTATTACACATGTGAATGCAAAACAAAACAATATAGCTACCTTAAAAGGTAATGCCAGTTTCTTATAAAGTAAATCATACACTTAACAAATGGTCATTTAGCCCCACTTGTAGTGAACAGAAATCATTTTCCACAAAAAATATTGTGCATAAATATTTAAGCAGCTTTGTTCTTGGTCACAAACATTAGAAAAAATAAAAATGTTCATCAAAAGGTGGAAAAAAGTTTAGAGTGAGGAGAAAGGGCAGACTGGTTGGTAAAAGTAAGTGACCCCTTTCATCTCAGAAAAAAGAGAAAAAGAGAGGTAATTGACTAGCAACACTAAAGAATCCAAGCCCCTCCTCTATTTACATACAAAAGAGGAGAGTCAGACCTCTGCTGAGCTAGCTGATATCCAAGGCAGATGCCCTCAGGCAAAAAATTCATAAGGCCAGGTTTTTACTTAAAAAGATGGAGATCATGCAATGGAGAGAGCGTTTCTCTGAGCATTGCCATAGAAGAGACTCTGAGTACCTCTCCTGCTCTGGGCAGTCCCCTTTGACACAGTCATGGAATTTTTTTTTACTGGGAAACCTTCCCAAGTTACCAGGCAGCCTGGCTCAACCAAGGCTCTACTACCAGCAAGGCTTGGGCCAGTGAGCTAACGGAAAGACAAGAGAGGGTCTCATTTCACTCACAGATCAGGCCCAGGCAGCCACCCTACAGGGACCCACACTGCCCCTTTCCTGAAGGGTCCCCACTTCCTCCTCCACAATTAAAAGCCCAGTCCCCTGCCCCTCTGGGAATGGTGACTATTGGAATAATTCTTATCCAACTGCGATACCTTGTGGTGGCCTCTTTTGCTCTTGCTTCCTGCACTCTAGTTATTGATGCTTTAATACCTTGCCTGGAATAAACAGAAACCCTGACAATTGTATACACAAATTCACAGATGGTCCCCATCTGTCCTTCTCCATGATCTAGGGATCAGTGGTCTCTGTATCCTCAGGTCAAGGGTGTCATCACCCCAAGTAGTAGCCATTGACCACCCAAACTGTGGTCTTCCCCTGCCATCCTCCTTTCACAGGCCTCCCCAGGACATTCTCAGCCAGAGTCATTTCCCAAAGCAGAGATATAAGGAAGTGCAGTCCCGGGATAAAAGTCTCACCCCCAAATATTTCACAAACATGGACACTTTGCCTAAAATACTCACTGAACTTCAGCCCTAATATTGCCTGGCTTTTAGTAGGTCTTTGTAAGCTTGTTCAGAGTCAAGGCCCTGGTGGATTCCCACTTTTGCAGAAGGGAATTAGCCAGTGATGAGATGACACATGGAAGTATGTGCCCACATGTCCTGGGAAAGGCACCCACCTGAGGACGTAGGTGTTCTTCCCTGTGGCATTCAGCTTAGGAACTACTTACCTGTAGAGACCATGTCTTACTTGGTTATTCCAAAGGAAGCTTCTGAGCTCAGATGGAAGGATGTCAGGCAGTTTAGCACTGGTTCCTGGAGGTGGCTCTAACCAAGTTCTGTTAGTTATCTGTGAATTATTTCCTGTAGATGATTTCAGGCTTGGTTCACTTAATATGCAATTCCTAGCCTTTGCTGCTAGCAGATTTTGCTTACTTCTTTCTAATGCAGACATTCTGAAGGCTAGAATCCTCAGTGTAGGTGAAACAGATATATAACCACAGGCTCCTCTCCACTCAAAGGCTTCTTCCAACTACCCCACCCCCAGGCAGCAGATTAAAAATTTCAGGGCCTCTGGGAAACTGTCCAGTCTGGGGCATTCCCATTCTTCACTTTTCCTAGACCCATTTGAGAATCTCTGGCATAGAGGCAGACACTTAACTTCTAGCCAGATAAAAGTTCTAGATCTGTGTGGACATCTGAAAGTACAGGGCAAAGGGTTCAAGGGCAGGAGGGAGCAGGGCTCTGAGAGGGCAGGTCCTCCACAGAGGGAACCAAGGAGTTGTGGGGCAGGAGGCTCACATGGAGCAGTGGACCAGGGCTATGTCACAGATGTCTGATTGTGATGTCCCTGGTCCCACAGTCAGAGACTGGCCCTGGGAGCCAGAACTGTAATAAAATGTGGACAGAGGGGTGTGGTTGCAGCTAGGATGCTCCCAGCTACTGCTCCTCCTTCTTGACTCCCTTTCACATATTCCCCAACTGGGACCTGTCCCCTCTATGAATCTGGGGCCAAGACACAGGTCTCTGCTCCACTCCCATACCCACCCTCTCTGCCCTTGGGGAAGCTAAAGAAAAAGCAGAGGAACACCAGGCAAAGCCCCTTTGGGGTCACAAAGTAAATACCACAATTCACATGCTCAGTGACCACAGGAAGCACTTTAGCAGAATGAGCAACTGTAGAGAATTTAAATGGAGGATTTTGGAGTTGGCCCAGAAGAAATGACCACTAGATGGCAGTAGCACACAATTTAGTCATAGGGGGTTTAGTGTTGACTGCTTTGTAGGCAGGGTCCCATGCAGGAAACTTCCAGAGGTCACAGGTGGGATGGAGTCTCCTGAAGGGGAAGGAAGGCAAGGGGGTCCAAGGCAGCTTGGGGCCTTTTAAGCATCCATGCCTAGCCTATAAATTGAGGGCCTATGTTGTGCCAGGTTCCCGGGGGTATGCAAAACCTGTTAATACTAAATGGCTAAAAAATGCTTACTGAGCTAATTTTAAGCCAATTAGCTATGTAATTATTTGAGCTTGGCTGTGCCTCAAAGATCTCAGAATAACTTCATTTCTTCAAGAGCCTTTTCTGTGAGAGGGCCAGCTAGGCAAGCCAGCTTTGAGATTTTTAAAGCTACTATGTCTGAGATGACTCATCAGTATTACCAACAGCAATGCTAAGCACCCCCCCCACACATATGCATTTGTCCCTGTCCTTATGTTGAATGAGGGCTTTTCAATGTGGAGAGTTTCTTTCCAGGGGCAGATTCCTCCATGAAATGCATCCCCAAGGCCTGGTGCACAGGATGGCACACTGGAATGCCTTTCATTTCTTGGTAGGTAAGTGTTTGTTTATTAAGAGACAATTGTAGGCCAAGTAATGCCATTTATAATGGCTTCCTGATTCTTTTTAAAGCCAACTGATTTCTTTAAAGTAAACTCTCCCAGGGACTCCTAAATCAGGGCAAAGCCCCACCTGGGTCTCTTGTGACACTTTCTGCCCTGGCCTTCAGGCCACACCCCTACCTCCTACATCAGACAGTTGCCTAAATAAGGCTGGCTATATGTCCCAGGGCCAGTGAGGACCAAACTAACTGTGGATATATTTACTTATAGAAACTTTCATACCAATATTGAATCTACATTTTAAAATGTTTATACATATTAATTTCAAGGTCTACAACAGGTTTCTGTATCACTCTGTTCTCAGGTTCTTTGAAACAATTATACATGCTTTTAATTTCATGGAAACATGACAACTTATTACTCATTTCCCACTCCTCCTGTCCCTTTTAGTCTCTACCTCATCCATCACTCCTTAAGCTCAGGGCAAATGCTGCTATTGATCAGCAGAATACTGCTCATACTGTGTCTTTTCCCACCAGCCCTCCCCTGAAAGTCTCCTCCTCTGAGTTCCCTGTAGAAGGCTGAGAGTTCCCTGTGTCCTCTATGGGGTCCTGGTTTATCCCAGACTCCACAGATATCCAGTCCCCACTTTTCAAGCTCTGATCCTTTGGACAGAAGATGCAGATTAATGCCATGTGGTGGCCACAGAGTCATGCTGGGCCTAGGCATCCCTGTCAGTCTTGATGATGATAAGGATGGAGGTAGGAACCCAAACTACTTTCAGATGCTTTTGCCTCTTGGTAGGTATTTTATTTAGAGGATTTCTGTGAACAGGAAATCCAGTTAGGGGAGTTTGGTATATAAATGAAATAGCAAACTGGTGTATTGTATTCATGGAAATAATAAAACAATAGAGGAATTTTTGTTACTGGAACAGCCAGATAAGTGGCTTTGAATTGTTTTTTGGGTTGTTTTTTTTTTTTTAAGATTCCAGGGTGAGCTATTGAACCTGGGACCTCATATGTGGGAAGCACAGACTTTCCACATACCAGAAGAATTGTGGAGAAGATGTGGAGAAAGGCAGAGGAATGCTCATTCAGTGCTGGTGGGATTGTAAAATGGCAAAGGACTCTGGCCACCAATGTGGACAACAGTTTGTGGGTTCTTCAGGAAGCTAAATATGGAGTTCCACCCTTGCTCACAGAAGCATGATTTACAAAGACCACCTGATGTGAAGAGGGATGGTTCCTAAAGAGGGAGTGGGAACCAGGTTAAGTCCAGGGTCTGGTCTGACCCATGGCCTGCCATCAGCCATTCCTGCCCTCATCCTGTCCAAGTCCCAGGCCCCTCTCCTCCTAACACTCCAGATGACCATGTTTGCTTTCTGATGTATGTACTATTTTTGAGAGTGATCCTGTCCTGTTTCAGATCCAAGGACTGCTGCATCCTCTGGTTCCCAATAGATACATATCCCTCAGATGAAATAAACATTTTCAGTGGCCAGTGACCCTTTAGGAAGCCACAGACTTTTGAATTTTCTCCTAAAATAAACAAAAGAAAAATTATTTTCTTCATTTCACATTTCATTTGAAGATATTCAAAAGAAATAGAAAGCCAAATCACACAGCTATCATGACTATCTGAGTGCTAATTTTGTTTAATTCATCTTTCCAATTCCTCACCAGTCTGAGATGTTAGGCAAGTAGATACTACAAGAAAAAGGGCCTCCTCAAATGCCCATTTCCATACCTCTTGTGCAATCTGTGAAAAGAGAGGGAACCCATGTATGTCTAAATCTGTATTATCATTTTTAACCTTTTTCCATTTGTCATGATGCCACATAATTTTGTGGCTTCCTAATGCATGTACAAAAGATAAAAAAATAATAACAATTGAAAACAACTTCATAATTGGAGCATAGGTGGTCAATGGCTCCTTTGCTAGCAATGCTGCCCTATACACTAGGCATCTAATGGAAAATGGTGGGTTGGAAAAGAGGACTCACAACCAGTGTACATGTGGCCCTCTGTATGGGGTACTGTATTTCATTCAATCATAAGAGACAGAGAGAACCTATTTTCAAAAACAGCTGTGAGAGCCAAGAAAGAAAACAGAAACTTGCCAAGCAGAGAGCCAGGCTTTCCAAATTATCCAATCTGAAACATACTGAAGCAGTTCAGAAATACTTCCTCTAAGAAATACAGTTCAGTAAAGGAGTTTCTAGCCCCAGGTGAATAGGAGAAGGCTGTGGAGCATTTGACCAATGCCACTGCCCTGTGTGACCAGCCAAAGCTGTGATGGCAAATTTTACCACAAACTCTTCCACCACTGGTGTTCCAAGTGCTTCTAACTAAGCTTCTGACAATCCTTGAAGCTCAGAGCTTAGTGGAAGATGATGTGGAATGAAAAATAAATGTGGGGATCCTAAAATCTCAATTGAAAATGTTTAAAAAATGCTCAGAATATGGAAACTAAGAGAATAAGATCAAATGTGCTTGGTACAGACCAAGAACCACAAAGAAACCTATCTGAGTTACTTTTTTCTTAATTTGTGTAATTCCACTTGTCTTTTTTATTTATTTCTCACAGTGAAAAGTGTATTTTGATGCAAGTTTTGTTTATTATAAATACACAATTTTCTAGATATGGAAATTTGGAATACAATGGGTTTAGTGTTTTCCTAAAATGTGCAATTAAAATGTACATACATGTAACAATACTTAGGGTAAAAATATCAAGAGCTCCATTTTGAAAGAGTGGTAAAAATATATATTTATATAAATATATGTGAGAAAGCTGAAGAAAGTATATTTTTAAAGCAAGTACAGTTTGCTATATATGAGAATATTGGATGAAGACTTTGTTTACCCAACTGAGCATTTAAATATTTGGAGAGATTTAAAAAATTTATAATGGAAATGAGCCTTTCTGTTCACTGACTGCATTGCAGTGGCCCCATGCCTCTCTTTCTACATCTGCCATTCACAAGACTGGCATATCTGTGACATCAGGGGCAAGAGGTGTCCTAAAATGAGAAAAGAGAAGGAGATTTTTTGGAACATCTATATCTGTGATCTGTATTTTTTTTTTAAATATAAAGTTCATGTCAAATAAAATCTATTTTATTTTTGGTAACTTAACAGATATTAACATTTCTTGGTTTTTCATTTTACCATATACTTTGCCACTGAAAATTGTTCCAAAGTGCTTTCCTTTTTGTTTCTATAGCAAAGCCCTTAGATGGCTAGATGATATACCACAGGAGAGAACCCATAATGTAAATATAGTGAAATTAGAGGAGCCTCATCTACCACTCTACCTCATAAGGTAAATAGGAAAATCACATATGAGAGTTTCTATACCTGTACTCAATGTGGGATTACCTTAATTTTTATCTTTTAAATAAAATGAGTGAACTCTGCAAGAGTAAAACACTGTGTCTATAAGCATTGTGCACTATAATTCAGTCAAACCCAAGCCTTGGTGTGCTAATGGAAACCCAGTTTAAGAATAACCACAAAAACATGAAATAATCAGGAGACGTGGGAAGCAGATGTGGTTCAAGCAATTGAGCTCCCACCTAAACACATAGGAGGTCCCTGATTTTGTTCCCAGTGCCTCCTAAAGACAGTGAGCTGGTGTGAGGGGTAGATATGGCAAGCTGACACTGCAAGAAGATGGAACAAGAGACACAAGAAGAAAAACACATAAGAGACACAACAAAGCAGGGAATGGAGGTAGCTCAAGCAGTTAGGCACCTCCCTCCCACATCAGAGATTCCGGGTTCAGTTCCCAGTGCCTCCTAAAGAAACAAGGAAGACAAATAGACATAGCAAGTGCAAACAATAATGGAGAGGGAAGAAATAAATAAATAAAATAAATCTTTATAAAGAAAAGAAGGAGAAATCTTTATTAGGATGAAGCCCTTTGAGGGATTTCCAGAAAATTCATGGTGGAGAATGTCTTCAATGAAAAATTATGGGAAATATTTTATTCAGAGTTTGGGGAGGTTGTGTGCATCAATAAATATATTTCTGAGAGGGATATTTTTTGGTGGGTTTGGACAAATCATTGGGTATCTGAGAACTGATTTTATGGATTTCAGTGATGGAAATGTTATAGGTTTGAGAACAGGAGAATGTGTGAAGTCTGTGACTTTGGAGTCTTCTAGGGTAAATGAATATAGTTCTCTGGTTGCCTCTCCTGGGTCCGTGATTTAATATACAAAGGGTGGGATAAGGTATGGTCACTTTATTGCTGTTCTTAGGGGAAAAATAGTTCATCTAAGTTACTAGAATGTTTATCAATTGGTGTGAGAATCATGCACACTCTAGTTCACTGTGCCAAGCAGAGTTTCAGATCATTCCCACTATCTCTTGCTAATTTCCCAGGAGGGAGTATCAGTCAAAATGTACTGCAATAATCATGTTGTTAATAATCAAATATCTAATAAATTCCAAAACTTGCATGGCCTAGAAGCAATGTCATTATGGTGGTTGACATTTGGAAATCCTGTCCTTAACATTAAGTATTAAAAAATTAAGATCCAGAACATGCAGATATGGAAAACTTACAGCTAATTTAATATAGTTTTAAAAGATTGCTAAACGTTGCCCTACTAAAATTGGAGCTACTATATGTATCTCTGTTCTCACCACTTCAACTCATATTTTATGTAATATCAACAGACAGAATACTTTACCCTAATTAGAGATCTAAAAAAGGATGTGTTCTCTCATCACTTCCATTGTATATAGATATAATGTCAGAAGGATTCAGCTTGGCTGATCCATCAGTGAACAAGCACTCCACATCAGGTATCCTCAGGATGCCAATGCAGGGAGGGCAAGGCCTTTAGAATTGTATCAGGATTATTGTTAATGGTAGTCTCACCACCCACTCATGCAAGTGTGTCTCCTCCTGGGGGCCATGGCAAGCATGGTCCTGAATTTACCACTTGACCAATTTTAAATATCTACATATATAAATGAATGTAAATAAATTTTACAAATTTACCAATTTATATTTGATGATACCCTGTCATTGGTTAAGTGTTCTGATTACCCAGTACCCAGCATGAGATGGAGTGTTCTAGGCTCAGGAAGACCTGAGAACTCTTGGTACCCCTCCCCATTTCCAACAAAGCCTGAGAGCACATGACATTGCATTTTGAAGGTGTAGTACTGGCTTACCCACAGATAGAAGATCCTTTTTGAGTACTGTAATGTCCTTTTCTGCACCAGGAAGACAGTTGACAATGCAAGGAGTTGTGAGCACTTCAGGTACATGGTCTATCACACCCCAAACACAATAGATAGAATTTGTTGTGATAGAGCATACAATTTTAGTCACCATTTGGATGTGCAGTAGTGCAAAATCTATTTGAATAGGAACTCCACAGATCTTAAGCATTAATTATGGATTAAATATCCCCACCCTGTCCCCTGTTAAACTATGGTATATATTTTGCAACTATGACTATGTTGATTATAATTATTTCATATCACTGAGATCACACAATGTTTTCACTTTTGAGTCTACCTTATTTTACTCAACATGATATCTTGGGTTCATTCATGTTTCATGTATCAGAACTTTATTCCATTTTTCAATGCTTGAAAATATTCCATTGTGCATATATAACATATTTTATCATGCATTCATTGGTTGGTAGACATGAATTGCTTCCATCTTTTGGTAACTGTGAATAACACCACTATGAACATCAGTGTGCAAATATTTGTTTGAGCTGCTGTTTTTGATTCTTTTTGGTATATACCTAGTATTGGGATTGCCAACTCATATGTAGGTTTATACTTAGCTTTCTTAGGAACAACCAAAGTGCTTTTCACAGTGGATGCACCATTTTATATTGCCACTAGCAATGAATGAATGTTCCTATTTCTGCATATACTCTCCAAAACCTATTTTCAATTTTTAATAGCATCCTTTCTAATGAGTGTGAAAGGATACCTCCTTGTTATTTTGATTTGCATTTCACTAGTGACTAATGATGTTGAGCATCTTCTCATATTTTTTCTCACCATTTCTATATCTTCTTTGGAGAGATATCTGTTCAAGTCTTTTATCCAGTTTTTGAATTGTGTTGCTGGTCTTTTTGTTGTTGAGTTGGAAGACTTCATTATATATGCAGGATATTAAATTAAGACGCATCTATTCATAGAATCCATCTACAGCCCTATTATATTTGAGTAAGTATGGTAGTAATGCCTCCCTTTTAATTTCTGATTTTCATTATTTGTATCCTTTCTCTTTTCTTTGTCAGTCTAGCTAAATGTTTTTGAATTTTATTGATTTTTACAAAGAATCAACTTATGGTTGTATGAATGCTCTGTTTTCTATTTCATTTATCCCTGCTCTTATCTTTGTTATATTGTTCCTACTGCTTGATATTGGTTTAGTCTGAATATCTTCTTCTCATTCTTCCAGTTTTGAGATTAGCTTACTGATTTGAAGTTTCTTTAACTTTAATATAAGTAGCTAGAATTATAAATTTCCCACTCAGCACTGCTTTCACTGCATCCCAAATTTTGGTATGCTATATTTTTCATTTATTTCACCTCCAGATATTTCCTAATTTTGTCTCTGATTTCCTTTTTATCCATTGGTAGTTTAAGATTATATTGTTTCATTTTCATATTGTGAATTTCCTCTGTTATTACTTTCTGACTTCATTCAATTGTGGTTGAAGAATATACACTCTATCATTTCAATACTTTTTAATTTATTAAGTCTTGTTTTGTTACCCAACATATAGTGTATACTGAAGAATGATTCATGTGCACTTGAGGAGAATATGAACTTTGTTTTAGTCAGGTGCAGTGTACTATATATGTCTGTTAGGTCTAGTTACTTGAGCATATCATTCAAGACCTGTATTTCCTTATTGATATTTGCACTAGATATTCTATCCCTTATTGAGAATGGTGTGTTAAAGTCTCCTACTATTAATGTAGAACTGTTGATTTTTCTCTTCAAATCTGTCAGTATTTGCTTCATAAAATTTTGGTCTCCACACTTAAGAGCACATATATTCATAAGTGTTGCACCTTCCTATTGAATTGCCCCCTTTCTCAGTTTGTAATGACCATCTTTGTCCCTCATATATGCTTTTGATTTAAAGACTCTTTTGTCCTACATTAATATAGCTGCCTCAGCTTTCTTTTGGTTAAAACTTGCATGGTATATTTTTTCCATCCTTTCATCCTCAACTTACTCATGTTGTGATTTTAAGATAAGCTTCTTGAAGACAGCATATAGTTTGAGTCAAGCTTTTTAATCCATTTTGTCAATCTCTGAAATTCAACTGAAGAATTTATTCCATTTACATTTAAAGGCACTACTGATAATATAGGATTTTCTTGTGTCATTTTTCTATTTAACCTTTGTAAGTCTTATACATTTTCTCTCTCATTTCCATTTAAGCCTATTTCATATTAATTTGCTTTCTTGTGTTGTAACATATTGAGTGCTTTCTCATTTCTATCTGGATATGTTTTTCATTTGTTTTCCTCTTGGTTACCATGGGGTTAAAATTTAACATACTAAATATGTAATGATTTTCTTCAGTTTGATGCCTACTTAACTTCAATGGCATGTATGTATACTATAAACCTCTGTTCCCCCAACATTTTATACTTGTTACCAATTATATCTTTCTACACTGTATGTAAAAAAACCTTGATTTATCATTACTTTTTATACATTTGCATTTTACCATTAGAAGAAAAGAAGAAGTGGAGTTACATTTATAAAAATACAATAACACTGGCATTTATTATTACACAAATATTTACCTTTACTGCAGGTCATTATTTTTTTATGCTGCTTTGAAACATTTTTCTAGTGTACTTTCATTTCTTTTTTTTTTTTTAAAGATTTTATTTATTTATCACCCCCCTTGCTGCTTGTGTTTTATTGTGTCCATTCGCTGTGTGTTTCTTCTGTGTCTGCTTATCTCCCCTTTGCTGTGAGGTCCTGCTGCATCAGCCCACTGCACCGTGCGGGGCCGGCCTGCTCTCACAAGGAGGCCCCGGGAAGCGAACCCGGGGCCTCCCACATGGTAAATGGGGGCTCTATCGATTGAGCCACACCCGCTTCCTGCTGTGAGGTCTTGCTGCATCAGCCTACTGCGCCACATGGGCCTGCCGGCCTGCCCTCACAAGGAGGCCCCGGGAAGCGAACCCAGGGCCTCCCATGTGGTAAACGGGAACTCTATCCATTGAGCCACACCTGCTTCCTGTACTTTCATTTCAATCTGAAAAACTCCCTTTAGCATTTCTTGTGGAGCAGGTCTAGTGGTGATGAATTCCCATAACTTTTGTTTATCTGAGAATGTCTTAATTTCCCTCTCATTTTTGAAAGAGCATCTCACTGGATAAAAATTTGAGGCTGGCAGTTGTTTTCCTTCAGGACTTTAAGTATTTCAATGTGCTGCCCTCCTGCCTCCATGGTTTCTGATGAGAAATCTATCAGCACTTAACCTAATTGTGACTCCTTTTTACATAAAATGTTGCTTTTGTCTTGTACCTTTCAGAACACTCTCCTTGTCCTTTGCATTTGATAGTGTAATTAGAATATGGTGAGGTGTGTTTTTCTTCATGTTTATCGTATCTGATCTCTGAGCTTCTTGGATTTGCATATTAACAAGTTTTTCTAAATTTGGGTAGTTCTCTGTCGTTATTCCTATGAATATTCCTTCTGGCCCCTTTTCTCTTTCTTCTTCTTCTAGCAGTCCCATAATGTGTATATTGGTATGCTAAATGGTGACACATATCTATTTTTGGTTATTTTCACTTTTAATATTTCTTTTCTCTTTCTGCTCCTTGGCCTGACTCATTTCAATTGTGTTTCCTAAAGTTCATTGATTTTTCTGCCAGCTCCTATCTGCTCTTGAAACACTCCTGGGCAGTTTTCATACCAGTTATTGTGATCTTCATTGCCAGTACTATTGATTTGTTACTTTTAAAAATTTCTATCTCTTTACTTAAACTGTCATATTGTTCATTTATAGTTTTTCTGATATCCTTTAGTTATTTCTGTGTACTTTCATTCATTTTCTAGAGCACTTTTTGAGATCATTTTTAAAAAGGCTTTGTTCAATAGGGTCACATTCTTATCTTCTTCATTTTTGTTTTCTGTATTTTTATCCTCTTCCTTTGGATAGCCCATCATTTCCTGTTTCCCTGTTTATGTTGTACTCTTTTGTTTCACACTCTATTTGTTAATATTTAAAATGTTAACTCTGGGATTTATGCCCTGGGATGTATATTCTTTTTCATTTCTTACCAGCTGGTGAGGAGACAAAGATTTTCTTGAGTTTCAGCCCTCTTATCGGGATAGTCTGCTTAAGGCAAATGCAGTGTGCAGGGTTTCCCTGTTTTTCTGGGCCTCTGTCTTGTCCTGTGCTTTTGTTTGTTAGTTGTTTTGCAGTTGCCCTGTTTACAAGAGTTTTGTTGTATGTTTTTTCCTAAGATACAGAGTACCTTCTCCTGAGTATTTGAAGTTGGTATACCTTTCTCAGAGAATGTCTTCTTCTATGGTTTTTTACACCTCTTTCATTGTCTCATGCTGCTTTTGCCTAGAGTGCAAATTCTAGTGATAAATTTCCCATGTTTTTCTTTCCCAGCTATAACAATGCCGGGGACCAATGAAGGGAGTCTGACTGTCTTTAATGTGTCTTGTGGAGGAGGACAGGAAGGCAATAAAATTTCTTCAGTGACTCCCTAAAGCTGAACATTCCTAGCCTGCCAATCAAATGCAGCACTTCAACTTCCTGCTTCCCACACCCCTGGGGAAATACTGCATCTTTAAATCATCACTGCTTCTGCCTCTGTTGAGGAAAGTTTAAAACATTGGCTGCTATCACCTGTGCCCAGAGCAGGTTGAAACAAGTACATCCCTCAGAGCCAGTACCTGGTGATCTGAATTCAATAATCCAAAGCTGTGATCAGTGATTAGCTGTGCCTCCATTTTCTTTGGGGAGTAGGTTTTTTACATCCCTCTCTGTGAGTAGCAGCTAACCAGGGACTGTACCCCATGGTGGCCTGCTGTGATATTGTAGGATGCTGCTTTTTGGATGTAGCAATTACAATTCTTTACCACAGTTTAATGGCTTCTTCTTCCTGCTCTTCTTTGGATGCTGTACAGTGTTCTTCTGGTCTGGACTTTCAAAATAGATGTTTCAGACAGTCCTTGCTTGTTTTAAAGTTGTGGTGGAAGGATTGAGTACTGGAGCTTCATATTCAGCACTCTTCTTCAATGTATCAAAATTTTATTTCCATCTCCATGTCTCCATGTCAACATCTTCATCTCTCATAGTCTCCTGAATAATGACTAATGTCATATTAACTAATTAAAGATTAGTCTTGGTGGTCTGATTGTAGGTAATAATGTTTCCAGAATGAGAAGAGATAAAGAAGCCATGAGTCCAGGATAATCCCAACCACCGTATCCATGGAATATAAACTTTCTCTCACTTGGAGGTGGAGTGGACATCACCATCCCAAAACCCCCAGGATTGGGAGAAGAGCTATGGACTAGAATGGACTTGGTGGTGTTCTGTCATATATTGTGATCCAAGCAATGGAAGAAATTGTAACAATGAGGTGGAGACGGTGGCCACAGGACATTTTTGGGGCAGGGAGGGGAGAGGCAGTTGAAATACAGGGGCTTTTTTGGGACTTGGGGGTCATCATGAGTGGCATTGTGGCAACAGATGTAGGCCATTTTACATCAGCATATACCACGCAGAACTGTGTGGGGGAGAGGGTGGTCTATGATGTGAAATGTGGTCTATGCTTGGTGGCAAGGCCCCAGGATGTGTATATCTATTGTGGGTGATGTCCCACACTGATGAAGGATGTTGGTGTGGGATGTTGTGGGAGCTGTGGGAGGTGGGGAACATGTGAATCCTTGTAATTTCTGAGTAATAATTAGGTAATCTAAGCACCTTTAAATGTATATATATATATATATATAAAATAACATTTATGTAAGAAAATGCACATATATGCATATGTATTTATATATAATTTTATAAATATTGGTATGTACTGTGAAAAATCTTTATTTTTATGAACAATAAAAAAAATAAAAAAAAGAAGCCATGAGTCAAGGGCATGTATGCCAGGCATTGGAAGCCCCAAACTCATTGGTCTCAGGATGAAACAAGGTAGCCATCTCCCTGGAATTCATGGGGGATTCTCAATGTCCCATTTATTGTCACCCTTCCTCCAGAGGATGTAGACAGCATGGCATGGGTAATCCAGTTGTGGGATACTTCCTCTATCCAGGATGGTAGACAAGGGGAAAAACCTCAGTTTAGCACACAAATCCATTAGTCCTGTTTTGCTCAAGACACTACAATTCAAAAGATATGAAAATAATTGCCAAAAATCAACTGACTCCATTTCATAATTTGAAAGGGATTCTGCCTGCAGCCCCAAAATCAGTGAAGCAAGTTGTTCTTTAGTGCCTCTTGGGAACACAGGCTCAGTCACAAAAACCTTTTAATAAATGAACAATTTATTACTTAGCACAAATTGTCCAAAGAGCAGGGGAAAAAATGTAATCATGGCCAGTACTCCAGGGAAGTCCAGCATTAGTAGATGGCAGCTCTACATGCCCCACTTCTCATCAGAGAGAAGAGACAATGTACTGTTTGAGTATTAAATATTTATACACTCCAGAGGGAAGAGGACAATAGTCTTGTTGCTTTTACTCTTGTGAAGTTCACAAACTGACATGTTGTACATTTATGAACACTGAATAACTGGCATTATGGTAAATCATCGTCAACTTGATGGTGCTTTATTACCAGCAGTCTTAATTAAATTCCAGAAAAGATAATCATTTTTCCACTCAAGGATTTGAAAGAATTAAACTGTTTTATAATTTATACACTTTGAGTAATAAGAATGTTTCAATATTGGTTCATTAATTGTAACAAATGGACCACACTAGTCTAAGATGTCAATAATAAGGGTAACCATGTGTGGGTGCAGGGGTGGTATATGGGAATTCCCTGTATTAGGTGTAATTTTTCTGTAAATATAAATCTAAACTTCTCTAAAATAAAGTTTAAGAAACATAACCATACAAAAGAAAAAAGAATAAATCTAAAAATGAGTATTATGATTACAAAGCATGGGGTGTTTACAGAGATTTACATTCAAGTGAGGAGATGAAGTGACCATCAAACTTAGCTTTGAAGAATGAGAAGGAGGCAGTGATGCAAAGTGCTAAGGAAAGAACTATCCCAGCAACAGTCACAAGAAGTGTAAATGCCTAAAATGGGGCAAAGAGTTCCCCAGTTCAAAAACAGAAGAGAGAGTGGGGAAAATTGCTTGGGGATGCAATTGGAGAACTGGGAAGAAGGCAGATTACATGGGGCTTTGGTAGGACACCATAAGTTTGGGATTTTTTGCAGGGTCTCTACATGGAGATAGGTGTGAGCAGAGCAAAAGCAGCAAGATATGCAAGGCATGTTTCTGGGCATGTTAATCTTTATTTGTTCTAACCTACTATGGTAAGGAATACTCAAATGGTTAGGAAGGTGTTTCTACCTAACTTTCTGATTCTATCCTAAATATTGTGTCTTAGGGAAATATACTAATTGATGGGCAAGATACTAGAATAAGAAAGTATTGCTAGGACTATTTCAGTTGGTCTTGAATATGTTGTTTCTCATCTTGCCCCAACAAATTTGCTCAATAACTTCAGATGTCTCTCTCTTTCCCTCTCTGGCTTACCCTTGGCACATAAACATACAGTCCCCTCTCTTTTGTCTCATCCAGAACTGAGATAACAACTTCCTGTAGGCCCCCACCACTCTAAGTACTGCTCTCTCACTCTTCTCTGAGAGCTAGGCTTCTTAGATGAGACTTAGGGCTTATTTGGCACCATTAACTGGTCTTGTCACACTTCAGCCAACTACTCCCCTGAAACTGCTTGCCTAAGCTTACCATTTCCATTCAAGTTCTCAAATGCAATGGGCACGTTCCCTTTTTTTTTTTTATCATTCATGATATTTTCTTCCTGATTTCTCCTCAATGTTTATAGTTGTATTATATTCTTTCCTACTACCACTTTGCCTTATCATCATTTTTTATTTCATTTCTATCCCTCTGTTTCTTCCTTCTTAGTGTAATCATCCTCCATTTCTCCTTTTCATGGTGATGTTCCCCAAGGTTCAATCTCCTGCCCATATAACTCTCACTCTACATACTCTCTCTGAGTGACAATATCCAAACTATGTCTTCAACTGGATCAACATGTAAGTGAACCCCAACTCTTCCCATTTAGAAAGAAACTGTCTCCTCAGCCCCACATCTGCATTTCTAATTGGACTCTCATGGATACCTCAAACTAAAGTTTCCTCCAATGCTCTGGATACTCTTCCCTGTCAGGATGAAGGCCACCACCAATGCTCTAAGCCAGAAGCTGGAAGGTTTCCTTGATGTGTCCTTATTCTTTGATGCAATTGGTGATAAGAGGTGCCAACACTACTTCTTAAATATGTTTTTTTAAACAAATAAATTTTACTGAAACATTAATAAACATGAAATTCATCCAAAGTATACAATCAATGGTATTTGCTATAATCATATAGTTGTACATTCATCATTCCAATCATTATTAGAGCATTTTCATCATTTCAATAATAATAATAATAAAACAAACCAGTAAATTCCTCACAACTTTTCTTAATTTCCCTCCTCCTTTCTGTTCTTCTTGTCATAAACTTAGTCCATATTTTCATTACTTACAGCCTCTATCTATGTCACACACTTCCTACTAGTTCCTCTGCCTCTTGACTAGCCTCCCTCAAATTCATCCTCTATACTCATGCTATGATATTTATAAAATACAAATTATAAAATATAACTCTTTTATCTAAAATCTTTAAATGGCTTAGGTAGTCTGCACAATAAAATCCAAATTCCTCAGCATTTCATATGAAAATTTCATGGCATGGCTACAATTCACCTCTCCAGGTGCACTCCTCACAAACTCATCAGAGCTTTCTTACACTAGAAGCCCACATATTCAAAACAGTGTTCTGAAGGACAATTCTCAAGTTATTAATAAAATTTTGGTCATTTAAGTTTAAGTGTGTGAAAGTGGGGAAATTGGTTTAAACATTGTAATAGGCATTGAAAATTTCAAAGAAAGGAAAAGAGAATGTAAATTTTGAGTACTGAACTCCTGTTTTTCACTGAAAATCCATTAACACCTCTATGAATTCAGTTTGAAAAATGCTACTGAAGATATTTGGAACAACTTATAAAATTTCCTACTATAGTTATATTCCCTTGCATCTCCACCTCTCTCTGTGGTGCCATCCAATTCATTCACTTACTTCTTTGATTTTTCATTCAAAAACATTCATTGTACATCAACTGTATATACTAAAACTAGTAGAGGTTAGATATTCAGAGGCAGAACATGTTCTACACCAGCAAAATTAGTAAACATGATTAAAACAATCAGGCTAAATGCTGTGAAGTTAACAGTATCAAGTGGGAGGAACTTAAATGAGGGAAATCAGGAGACAACAGACTTGTCCCCTCTTTCTTCACAGGGATCTCTCTGAAGGAAGTGTCAGAGTTTTATTTTAGGTATTTTGAGGCTTAAGTGTTAAGTGTGCATATATTTACAGTTGTATTTCCTTGATGTTTTGATTCTTTTCTTATTATGAAATATCCCTCATTGTCTCTAGTAATATATCTTGTTGTAAAGTCTATTTTGTTTGATACTAATATAACTATTCCAGTTCTCTAATCATTACTGTTTGAATTGTATGTCTTTTCCCATCATTTTATTTTCACCCTATTTGTGTCTTTGAATCTAATGTGGGTCTCTTGTAGACAGTACAAAGTTAGATCTTGCAATTTCATCTAGTCTGACAATCTCTAACTTTGGTTGGGTCATTTAGGCAATTCACATTCGGTGGCATTATTGGCATGTCTGGATTTATATATCTCACATTACTAGTTAGTTATTTTCTATTTCTCCTCTCAAGTTTGTTCCCCTGTTCCTCTTGACTGTCTTCATTTGTGTGTTATTTTTAGTGTGCCATTTAAATTGATTTGTTTACTCTTATCTTTTGCTATAGTTATTCTTTTCATTTAAGGATTCTAATTGAAAGATTGGAATACATTGTATTTTACGACCATCTACTTCAGATCAGTGCTAACTTAATTCTAGAAATATAGAAAATTTGCTCTAATGTATCTTCATTTCTTCCCCTTTTATTTATGCTGTTGTGATATATGTTATAAATACATCATGTAATGTTATATTACTGATTTATACAATTTTACACCTTTTAAAGAAATTATGACAACAAATGAGAAAAGGCATACCTATAGAGTCTTTTATATTAACCAAATATTTATCATTTCTTGTTCTCTTTATTGATCCCCATATGGAGGAAGTTCTTTTCAGTCTGAAGTAATTGCTTTCAGATTTCTAGTGAGGCATGTATGATAGATTGAATTGTTTGTCCCCAGAACTGCCACATTCTTATTCTTAATCTGTGTTACTTTGGGTCTAAACTTATTTGTAAATAGGACCCTTTAAAGGTGTATGCATTATAAATTAAGGTGTGGACTCATTTAGAATAGGATTTTCCAAGTTCTTATTTAGCTGTGACCCAAATTAATCAGTGTAAGCCTTAATCCTTATTATTAAATCCTTTATAAGCAGAATTAACTTGACATACATTAGCAGGAGAAAATCATGGGCAGAGATCTAGGACATCATCATGTTATGAAGTACTTTTCTCACCAGAATGATTGGCTCCAGGAGAAACCATAACCTTGCTGACATCTTGATTTTGAACAGCTAGTCTCTGAAATTATGAGTCAATAATTCTTGTTATTTATGTCAACCACTTAAATATTTTGTATTTGTCTCTCTTAGATGGTCTTTATCTCACTTTCATTTTACTGGATATAGAAATCATGGTTGACTGTGTTTTCCTTAAAATGTTATGACCATGTCCTTCCACTGCTTTGTGGCCAAAATCTATTAAATTTATTCATACTCCTCTCTATGTTGTGACTTAATTTTCTCTTGTTACTTTCAAGATTTTCTCCTTGTATTTTATTTTCATAGCCTGTCCATGATGTGAGGATTTATTTGTATTCATCCTAGTATGTTTTTTTAACTTCCTGGATACGTATATTGTTTATTATTAAATCTGTATAATTTTTTATCTTTACTTCTTCAAATATTTTTCTCCCCCTTTCTCTCCTCTTCTTCTGGGAGTCTTCGTACACAGAAGTTGTTATATTTGATGTTTCACAGGTGACTGGGATTCTATTAGGGTTCTATTAAGTTTTTCTTGGGAATTTTTAGTTGGATTCTGAGGAGGGTATTATATTTACAAGTCCAAGTTTCATTCTCTTGTCATCTTGTCTCATCTGTTGAGCTCCTCTACTGAATTTTTCATGAAGTATTGTTTCACCAACACTAAAATTTCCATGTTTTTATTTTTAAAATAATTTCATCTCCCTTTTGAGAATTTCCACTTATTGCTTCATTGTAGTCATACTTCCTTTTCATTCATTAAATATGATCTACTTTAGTTCTTGGAACATATTTATAATAGCCATTTGATGTCTTTGTCTATTTATCAAACTTCTGGAGATAGTTATAGGCCATTCCTATCCACTGTTTTCTCCTCTATGTACAAATCACTTTCTTTTTTGAAAACTGATCATTTTAGATGACAATACATTTTAGCATCACTAGATTCTTATTTTTACTTGTGATTGTGGTTATTGTTGTTGCTGCTGTTGTTGATTTTTTTCCATTCATATTTTAATTTCAGTCCTTCTTGGATTAAATCTATGACTTTTTTCTCCCCTATACTATACAATAATATGTGTTTCTACTTTGTATATGTGTGTGCATATATATGTATACATGAATATATGCATAAACACACAAATATGTAACATTTTATATAACGTATATTATATACTTCTTTTTTTAATATATAAAGCTCAAAATATATTTGGGTTTCCAATAACATCATTATCAATGCTGAACTGTCATCTGCTTTTCAGATACAGTCACAGATACATACACACTCTGAGTATATAAAACCCCATTGTAAACTAATAGCATATGACATGTGGTGTGATATACACCTGGAATTTTCCCAATAAACATGTAATTATGACTTCTTGCTGCTGATTATAAAATTTTCACGTGAGTATTCATAACTAAATATTATATAATTCTTGCTGACTTCCTCTGGGTTGCACCATGTCTCTGTAGGTTGTCAGCTAATAAATGGACAGAGGTTTTGTTCAGCAACATTGGGCCACTAATGCTTCAATCTTCTGCTCATAGGTCTATTTGGTACAGGATTATTGAACGTTCATGATACTTTTGTGTCTGCTCTGACTTTTCCTTTGTGCTGGACCCTTTCAGTGCTCCTATGTGCATGTGTAGAGCCTCAGGATCAGCTAGGAGTTTATGGATGACTGGGGCCCTATCCTGTGCTCTACTGCTCCTGCATGGATCCTCAGCTGGACATGTGCTTCCCCTACAACACATCCTTAGGCTAGTAGAGTCCTTGGCCATCCCCAACTTCCTGTCTCTGAGATTGCCACTTTGATTATGGTGCAAGCAATGGATGTGCCCACTGCTCTATAGTTAATGAGCCCTCTTCAACTGTGTGAGAGTTGTTCCTGGTCTCATTGCTAATGCTGCCTTGGTAGAACCTCCACAATGACTAAGCTGGTGTGGGGAAGAGAATGGGAGCAAACTCAGATCAGAAGCAAAAATTGCACTAAGATTACTGTATGTCTTTGATCTCTTCTCAGAGAGCTCAAATGGTTGCTTTGGTCAATTTTTACAGCTCAGGGTCATATTTTGGAGAGAGAATGCATGGATCTTTGTATATGATCACAGTGTGAAATCCTGGAGGTAGGCTCTTTAGTTAAAATTAGTATATCCATTGGGGGAGGGTATATGAGTTCACACAAAATAAGGAGTGAAAGACTTAATAGTTGAAGAAAGTGAAAAGTTGAGTGGTTGAAGAGAAGTTTCTTATAGTCCATCCTGACTTGTCAGCCACTATTGACTAATTGTGCTATGAAGTTTTAAATGGTTTCCCATGCCCACAGTTTGCACAAGCATGGTTTGGACAAGAATGAATATCTCCTGAGCCCTTCCTGAAATGAAAAGTACCAGAAATGAGAGGGAGAGAAAGCTGAGTGTAAGATAGTACTTAGGATATTTCATTTAAATGTAGCTTCTCCTCCTTCCTGGTCAAGAAGTCTGATGTGACAGGATAATTTGTAATGTTATAATCTACAAAGCCCTTTAGAAAGTTGTGGTAGAAACTGAAGGAAAGATGGAAACAATCACAAACTCTAGATCTGATAAAGAAGAAAATTGAGACACCTTGTCCTGCCAAACTGTGAAAAATAGTAATTTCTTTTTAACTGCATTTATCCATTTTCTCAACCCACAGTCATGTGCTCAGTCTTATACCTCTAGGAATTCTATAAGCACTCTGTCATGAACCCTGACCTCCACTCACATCTTCTGCATCTTTGCCGTCTGTGGGCTGGCTTTCTTTAAAAAGCCTAGTGGCAAAGATATATGGCCTAGGGCATTGCAGTAAGATTAGAGCTGATGCTGCCCCACTACCTTATACTCCACAAGCCCATACCACCCCATTCCCACCCCCACCTGTCACCACCCCAGATAGATCTTGGTGTCACATTGGATTCTTACCTTGATGTTCTCAGAGATCCTGAAGGTTCACCCAAGGGAGATGGGAACACTTTCTGTGCTAGTTCAAAGACCTTGGTAAAGCATAGATCTAGGCATTTCCAGCCATTTGGGAGATCTTTCTCCCAGTGGGCTATCACTTGGATGTAGAAAGCACTTCTTCATTCTCCCTTGCAAGTAAACCCTCCCTCCACAAACCTCCCCTACCCTAGAGTGACTCCCTGCTGTTTCTCATTGGTCTCTACCCACTCAAGTCCAAGTTCCATGAGAGAAAGCTACTTAGTCTGCTCTCCTTTCATCCCCAAGAATGGATCCTAACACAGGGCAGATCTTCATCCAACCTGTTCCCTCTGAAGCCCAGGGATGTGGCCAGATGGGTTGGAGGCCATAAGCCTTGAACCTGGGCTCTCTGCTCTGTTGGTTGGCTGGTGGACAAGGAAGGGAGCTTGGTATGGGGAGGGACTGGTGAGCCAGGATCTCCTGCTTGGGCTGGGCCTCAGAGAGGAAGGCACTGGCCTGAGTCCAGGAATCAGCAAGGTTGATTCCCCAGGATGTGCTACCACTGCCACCTGTGGTCTCTCATGGCATCTTCCTGTCTGAATTCTGTGGGCCTGTGCAGGAGTACTGATGTGCCCTGGTATGTATTTGTCTGTGTGACTCTGTTTCCAGGACTGTTTGTTGTTTCTCTTTTGTCTACATAGGTGCCCTGGAGTTGCTGAAAATGCCTTATGCTTTCTAGAGATCAGTGGCCATGAATTGCCCAAGGGGTCCTGAGGTGTTGATGGTGGGTCTTGTCCTCTGGTGACTGGAGGGCATGGGTAGTGTATAAGATGGGACCCAGGAGCAAAGCGAAGGGATGTTTCCTTATTTTATCCCTATTGTGCCAGGGAAGTCTGCGAAGGACAAGTATGGCTCTTGTTGGGCACATTTTGCATGCAGGTGCCAAGGAGATTTAGGGGCCCAATGGCCAAGAAAAGTCAAGCAGGTGAGGATTCCTTGCTTCAGCAGTCAGGGTCTCTGCTGGCCCCACCAGGCCTGGGCTTTTGCCCAGCCAGAAGATCAAATGAATGGTTGGGACAGAGCTGCTTGCCTGTGACCTATTGGGCAGGGGGCTCAGTTGAGGCCACAATGCTGGTGTATACTGGTGACAGAGGAACCAGATATATTAGCTTGAGTGAGCCATGCTCTGACTGGCAGCTCTCAAAAGAAGAGGGGAGAGAGAGAGAGAGAGAGATGTGGCTGGCAAAAACCTACAGCACCTGGTATCTCAAGAGGTGTTCCATCCAAATACTAACCAAACCCCACCTGGCTTAGCTTTAGAGATCAGACTATTTCAGGTGTGTTCAGTGGGTGTAGCCATAGGTGCTGGTTGCTGCAGACTGAAGCCTCAAGCACTTACACTGTGATGTGCTGCTGAGGTTCATATAGCTGCATGGTCTATGGATCTGCAGAGCCTAGCTCCAGGCATCTGGTCCTTGCTAGCCAACACCAACCACCCAGGAACACAGGACATGATGGTAAACCTCACTCTTGGCTTTTGCCCACACCCTGAGGGCCAGGGTGGCTGCTAGATGGCAGGCCAGGGATTGAGATGGTCCTGACAGGGATGGGAATATGATACACAAGAGGCCAAGGGCTCCCTGTGGTACCAGGATTTCTGCCAGGTGGCATCTAAAGAGGAACACCTTGATTTGACTTCTGACATCTCACCATGTCTGGCATCCTCAGATGCATGTGCCCATGGGTCCTTGGTTCTGCCCCACCCTGCCCAGCCCAGTTCAGTCCTTGGAAATTCCCCATCTCCATAAACAACCATGCATACCACCATTCCCAGCCCATGTATGCACTATGCCTGTCCCTGCCAGGCACAGCTTTTCCCAACAATCCAACTAGAAACACCAGCTCCCCCTGCCTTCCCACCCAGAGGGAAGCCACCCAGCCTGGCAGGCCCTTCCTTGCAAGTCCTTGGGCAGACCAGCCCAGCAAGGGCCCTATCCAACCAGCAAACTTGACTGAGCACAACAGGCAAGGGTGAAGAGAAAGACCAAGGCCTTTTTTCCATCCAGCACTCAGGAATGTTTCTTCTCTAGGGAGCCATTTAGATAGCTTCCTTTTGGATACACTTGTCCCACCCAGTGTCCTCCCACCCATGTGACTATGGCACGCCTCCTACTGACCTTCCTAGGATGAATACACCTGTTCTGGGCCAGGCCCTCAGAGCCCAATTTGGAAAGCCATCTACCTGAAGAGCTGGGGCTGAGGAAGCCACAGACACCAAGTTCCCACCTGGGGGCAGATGTAGCTCAAATGGTTGGGCATCTGTTTCCCATATGGAGGGACCTGGGTTCAATTCCTGGGACTTCCCAGTAAAATAAAGGAAAAATATAGAAGGTTCACAGGCTCCCAGGCCCAGTGTGCAGGCATGTCCCCAGGTCCCATGCAAGGGTGTGCCAGGCCCTGCTGAGTGACACAGCAAAATGATGACATAACAGGAGACTGATCTGAGGGAGAGCCAAGATGAGATGCACTGAAAAACCAGGAACTGAGGTGGTGCAGGTGACAGAATGCTTCTCTCCCATATTGGAGGTTCCCAGGATCAAATCCCAGTGAGGACAGGAGGAGGAGGAGGAGAAGAGAGGGCAGGAAACAGACACAGAGTATTGCTCAGTTAATGGGCACAAAACAGCAAAAATCAGGGGACCTGGGTGAGTTAAAATGGATAAAAGTAAATACATAAATAAATCTTAAAAATAAAAGTTCCCACCTGGACCACCCCTGTGCCTCCAAGCAATATGTATTCACTGAGCATTGGAGCATCCACTGAATTCAGAAGTAGTAGCCAAATCATGGTTCAGATCCAGTCTGCTATGGTGGGAAACCCCAGCCAGGGGTCAATATGGAGATTGGCATATCATGGTTTTGGAGAAGGCCATCTGGAGTCATCATCACCTGGGAGGTGATGACCTTGGAGCTGGGAACTGGGGTGGCCTTGGACTGGCAGATCAGGCAGAGTCTGGGAGGAGACATTGGTCTCTAGAGTCTCCCTGTGGTTCCCTGAGCTGCAGCAGCCTCCTCAGTTCAGTGCAGTGGGTGGAGCCTCCACCTCCTGTACCTTTACTATCTGAGGAAATCCTGCCTCAAAAAGAGCTATGGCTCTGAAGGATGCAGTTAAGATAAGCTCAGTGCTGCCCCACCACCCCAAACCCACCCCATCACTCCCAAAAGCCCTCATCCACTCCCTTTCCACTCCCCACCTGGCACCACTTTGCTAGGCCTCAGTGCCACAGTGGATTCAGACCTGGGCAGTCACAGAGCTCTGGATGGTCCCTCAGGGCAGTGGAATCACAGCCCAGTCTTCTTCTAAGACCTTAGGAAAGTGTCAGGTCCTCTCTGCCTCTCAGAGCTTCCTTTACCCAATTGGCTATCTCTTGGGGGAAGATTCAGAGTTCTCCCCAGTGATGGAGCCTTCTCTCAGCAAACCTCACTGAGGGTTAGATTGACTCCCTGCTCCCGATCTCCACCCACTAGACTCTAAGCTCCATTACAGCAGTCCATTAAGTCCCCTCTCTTCTCATGAGAAGAGATCCCAGGATCTGGTCAACCTGTAGGCAGCAGGGGCCCTCCAACCCCAGGAAGAAAGCCCAAGATTGTGGTCTCTGTGCCAGAAATTAACTGAGATTGCTCCCACAAGTGCTGTGTCTTCCAGTGGATATCCCATCCAAATTCTGCTGGACTGTATAGGATGGGCCCCTGGAATATGTCTATCTCTCAGTCTGCCTGTCTGCTTTTCTGCCTGCCTGTCTGTTTCCCAGGCAATTTGTTGTTTTTCCTTGGTCTGCAGAAGAGCCACAGATTTGCTGAAAGTGCTATGTGGATTCTTGAAAGTACTGGCCAAAAACATGCCCAAGATGGACTGAGATGTGGGTATGTGTGTGGGCCTTGTCCACTGGGGACTGGAGGACTCAGTGAGTGTGTAGGATGGTGCTTAGGTGCAAAGGGAATGTATGGTCCCTCAGCTCATCCCTGTTCTTACAAGGAAGACAGTGAAAATCTAAGGTAGCAAGAATTGACAGGCCACTGCTAGTGTGCACCATTAGTGTGCAGGTGCCAAGGGCTAGGGGTCAGATGAATGAAAAGAGTTCTAGCAAGTGAGGTGTCTTTGCCTCCTCAGTTGGGTTTGCCCTTTCCCCCAACCAGAACTGGGTTAGAGTGGTGCTGCTTTATCCATGGAAGAGCTGGGACACACCAGCCTGCCAGTGCTGCAGTGGGCAGGGGAAATGGGGGAGGAAAACATGCAGGCAAGGAAGCGGGTGTGGCTCAATGGATAGAGCTCCCATTTACCATATGGGAGGCCCCAGCTTCCCTTCCCAGGGCCTCCTTGTGAGGGCAGGCCAGCCGACCCGCCCGGGGTGGTAAGCTGATGCAGCAAGACCTCACAGCAGGAAGCAGGTGTGGCTCAATGGATAGAGCCCCGGTTTACCATGCAGGAGGCCCCAGGTTCGTTTCCCGGGGCCTCCTTGTGAGAGCAGGCTGGCCTGCGAGGCGCAGTCTGCTGATGCAGCAGGACCTCACAGCAAGGGGGAGATAAGCAGACACGGAAGAAACACACAGCGAATGGACACAGTAAAACACAAGCAGCAAGGGGGGGATAAATAAATAAATAAATAAATCTTTAAAAAAAAAATGCAGGCACATTGCAGGGGCAGAGTTGTGGGAAGCCTTAAGTGGATGGAGCCAGATTCTGCGGGTATTGGAACAAAAAAGAGACAGACACATGGCTGTCCAAAGCCTACATCAATTATTTGCAGATGAAATGATCCTAATCATAAAAAGCCCTGAGACATCTACAACAAAGCTTCTAGAACTTATAAAGGAGTTCAGTAATGTTGCAGGCTATAAGATCAATGCTCAAAAATCAGCAGCATTTCTGTACACCAATAACAAGCAATCTGAGGAGGAAATCAAGAAAAAAATGCCATTTACAATAGTAACTAAGAGAATCAAATACTTAAGAATAAATTTAACTAAAGATGTAAAGGGCTTATATAGAAAATTACACAACACTGTTATGGGAAATCAAAGAAGACTTAAATAAATGGAAGAATATTCCCTGTTCATGGATAGGAAGACTAAACATCATCAAGATGTCTATCCTACCCAAACTAACAGATTTAATGCAATCCAAAAAAATAAATAAATAAACACTTTTTTTAGGAATTGGAAAAACTAACCACAAAACTTATTTGGAAGGATTAGAGGTCCTGAATTGCCAAAGACATACTGAAAAAGAAAAATGAAGTTTGAAGTGTCTTACTACCTGAAGTTAAAACATACTACAAAGGTACAGTGGCCAAAACTGGCACAAGGATGGACATACTGACCAATGGAACTGAATTGAGAGTTCTGATATATATCCTCACATATGCAGTCATCTGATATTTGACAAGGCCACCAAGCCCACTCAGTTGGGAGAGAATGGCCTCTACAACAAGTGGTGCTTGGAGAACTGGATATCCATATCCAAAAGAATGAGAGAGGAATACCACCTCACACTTTATACAAAAATCAACTCGAGATGGATCAAAGATCTAAATATAAGAGCCAAGACCATAAAGACCTTGGCAGATAATGTAGGGAAGCATCTACAGGACCTTGTAATAGGAAATGGTTTCATGAATCTCACACCCAAAGCACAAGCAGCAAAAGAAAATAGATAAATGGGGTCTCCTCAAAATTAAAAACTTTTGCACCTCAAAGGACATTATCAAGAAAATAAAAAGGCAGCCTACCCAATGGGAGAAAATATTTGGCAACCATATATCGATAGGAGCCTAATATCCTGCATATATGAAGAAATCCTACACCTCAAAAATGAAAAGAGAAACAACCTATTTAAAAAATGGACAAGTGACCTAAAAAGACACTTCTCCAAGGAAGAAATACATCTCATATAACACCAAAGTGGCTATAACCCCAAACAGAGGGCCTGCTGAGGGCTCTGGAGACTCCCAGGTCCTATATAAGGGGGGATAGCCCCAGAGATTGATGCCTTATCAGTGGGCACTACTTTGGAATCTGTGCTCCTGAGAGTGACAGAGTTGGACTCAAATAAGTCCTCCCTGCACATGGTCCATCAGTCCCTTCTATTCAAACCTATATGTGAGGCTGGGGTTTGTAGGTGTATTTCCAGAGACTGGAGCCTCTGGTCTGCCTATGTGCCAGCTGTGCCTGGAATGTTGGTGGAGCTGCAACTCCTACTCTACAGCTCAATGGATTCGCCCAAGACACCTGGTGAGGAGACGATGATGGACAACGGCCATCCCAGGGAATGGAGAGAGCCTGCAGCTGCAGGCAGGATAATCCCATCCACCAAATCCATGGGATATAAACCCACTCTCACTTGGAGGTGGATTGGAAATCACCATCCCAGTCCCCTCAGGTTTGGGGGAAGAGCTATGGACTAGAGTGGACTTAATGGTATTCTTTTGTAGTCATATTGTGATTCAAGCAATGGAAGAAATTATAACAGTGAGGTGGAGCCAGTGGCCACTAGATGCTTTCAGGGCAGGGAGGGGAAGGGCAGTTGTAATACAGGGGCTTTTTCAGGACTTGGGGGTTGTCCTGAGTGACATTGTGGTGACGGATAGAGGCCATTTTACATCAGCATATGCCATGCAGGATTGTGTGGGAGAGAGTGTGGTCTACAATGTGAACTGTGGTCTATGCTTAGTGGCAAAGCCCCAGGATGTGTATATCCATTGCAGGTGATGTGCCACACTAATGAAAGACGTTTATGTGAGATGTTATGGGAGGTATGGGAGGTGGAGATCATGGAAATCCCTGTAATTTTTGTGTAACATTTATGTAATCTAAGCATCTTTTAAAATATATATGAAAAAAATAACATTTATGTAAGCAAATGCACATATAAGCATATATATCTATATATCATTTTACAAATATTGGTTTGTATTGTGAAAAATTTGAATTTTACCCACAATAATAAAAAAAAAAGCACATGAAAAAATGCTCGACATCACTAGCTATTAGAGAAATGCAAATCAAAATTACAATAAGATACCATCTTACACCCATTAGAATGGCAGTTATTAAAAAAACAGCAGACTATAAGTGTTGGAGAGGATATGGAGGAATGGGAACACTCATCCACAGTTGGTGGGATTGTGGAATGGTCCAGCCACTGTGGATGACAGTTTGATGGTTCCTCAAAAAGCTAACAATAGATCTTCCATATGATCCAGCAACTCCACTGCTGGGTATATACCCAGAAGAATTGAAAGCAAAGACACAATCAGATATAAGCACACCAATGTTCATAGTGGCATTGTTCACAATTGCCAAAATTTGGAATCAACCCAGGTGCCCATCAACAGATGAATGGAAAAATATATATGTTACATACATACAATGGAATATTACTCAGCTGTAAGAAGGAATACAGTGCCAACATATGTGATAACATGGATGAATCTTGAAGAATTTATGTTGAGTGAAGCAAGGCAGGCCTTGAAGGATGAGCAGTACATGACCTCACTGATATGAATTAAGGAAATTGAGCAGTCTCAAAGGGTCATTGTCTGAAAGATTGGTTTACAAGAAAGAGAAAGAGAAGAGTAGGTTGTGAGCCATCACCCATACGGATGTAATCTATGATAAAGTGATAGAGTGTAGTTGCGTATTGAAGGAATAGGACAGGAGGGTAGTGATATTATTGGGTTGGGTGGTGCAGGGTTGAAAGATTGGTAGATTGAGAAGGTTGGGTAAGAATACCCAGGATACTGGGGGGAGAGATGGGAGAGAGACCAGGTGAACACTGGGGATTTGTGGGTATGAGGTTGAAAGTACAGAGGTGGGAATATTCTTATGGCAATATAACAAGGAAGTATCACTGGTTTAGGGTGTTGTTGTGGGGGCATTCGGGGCAGGGTGCACTTGCAGCAGACTTCTAAGGAGTGTGTGAGTGTTCATCCTGTCATAATCTGTTGTATCAGTAAGTGGAGACCCACATAATGAGCGGGAAGGAGATGGGCTCCCATCTTTGTGAGGACCAATTTGTTCAGAAATAAACAGATGAGGGTCTCTCAAGAGCTAGGGCAGCTCCTACTAGGGGAGGACAAACCAGTATCTCAAGACCAAAAAAAAAAAACAAAACAAAAAGACCTCTTATTGCATGTAACTATGAATCTTGTCATCCAATGAGTCAAGCCAGGGCAACATCGTGGGCCCTGGGGGGATGGGAGGGAGGAACAGATTAGATCAAACAGGGGATATTTAGTTGTCAGTGAAAATGTTTTTCATTACTTTACAGTGATGGACACAAGAATGGTCAATATCAAAATTTATAAAAGTGTATGTTCTAAAATTAAACCATACTGTAAACCATTGACAATATTTAGTAGCTATGTTTCACTATCTGTATATCAGTTATAACAATGCTACCATCCACATACAAAAAGGTTTTAATATGGGGTGAGGAAAGAGGGAGGACATTGGATATATGAGAATCTCTTGTATTCTATGTGTGACTTTGCTGTGACCTAATACTTCTTTGAAAACAAAATGAAAAATAGTGAGACACTGGGGAGTGAGTGGGGGAAGGTACCATGGTACAGACTGGGCAGTGATAAAACGCAAGATGTAAAAAAAAAAAATTTTTTTAATTTTTTAAAATTATTTTATTTTCATTTTTTGAATATCCCAATCTTTCAATTTCACTTTTTTTAAGTTTTCATATATTTTATCTCTTACATTTAAACATCATTATTATTTCATTTTCCTATTAATTGTATTTGGCTATTGTATTGGCTTCATCTTTAAAGAAGCTTTGAATCACATAAGAGTTACAACTGGAGCAGGAGAGGATCATTGGAGGGGGGTATCAGGGATAGGGTGTGCATGGGAGGAAGTTCATCTGATCATACATACAAGGTATATAAAATTGTCCCAACGTTCATGGGACATAGTCATAGTGGGTGGAGAATCACTCAATAAATAGAATACTGAATTCCCATCCTGGAGAGCTCTGCCACATTCTCCAAAGGAGTAGCAACGGTCCCCCAAGTGCAGGGACAGTGTCTGGCAAAGGAGGATGATCCACTGATGGGCTCTTGTTATTGATGACTGGCCTTATGAGTCTTTGCTCTTGAAATTGAAACAGGCTATTTTTATGGGGTGCCTAAGTGTTACCTCCTGAGAGCCTCCTTGTTCCTCAAATGTGGACTCTCTCTAAGGCAAACTCAGCATATGAATGCATTACCTTCCTCCCAGCATGGGACATGACTCCTGGGGATGAGCCTCCCTGGCAATGAGAGATTACTACCAAGTGCCAACTGGCAATATGACTGGAAAAGACCTCGAATAAAAGGGGGGAAAGGTTAAGACAAATGAGTTCATATGGCTAAGAAACTTCAAAGTGAGTCAGGAGGTCATCCCAGAGGTAACGCTTATGCACATCTCAGCAGGACCTCATAGGCTTCCAATGTAGATATTACCCCAAATAGAGGGTCTCCTGAGGACTCTGGAAACACCCAGGTCATATGTCAGGGTGGATAGCTCCAGAGTTTGGTGCCTTATCAGTGGTCCCTACTTTGGAATTTGTGCTCCTGAGTGACAGAGTTGGACTCAAATGTGTCTTCCCTGCACATGGTTCATCTGTTCCTTCTATTCAAACTTATATGTGGTGCTGGAGATTGTAGGTGTACATCCAGAGACTGGAGTCTTTGGGCTTTCCATGTGCCAGCTGGGCCCAGAATCTCAGTGGAGCTGCCACTCCTACTCTACAGCTCAATGGACTCACACAGGACACCTGGTGGGGAGATGATGATGGACAACAGCCATCCCAGGAAATGGAGAGAGTCTGCAGGTGCAGGCAGGATAATATCATCCATCTTATCCATGGGATATAAGCACCCTCTCACTAGGAGTTGGAGTGGACATCACCATCCCAGTCTCCTCAGGATTGGGGGAAGAGCTATGGACTAGAGTGGACTGACTGTTATTCTGTTATAGACATATTGTGATTCAAGCAATGGAAGAAATTAAAACATTAATGTGGAGCCAGTGGTCTCTGGACACTTTGGAGGCAGGGAGAGGGAAAAGCAGTTGTAATACAGGGTTTTTTTCGGCACTTGGGAATTATCATGAGTGACATTTCAATGACAGATATAGGACATGCAGAACTGTGTGGGAGAGAGTGTGGTTTACAATGTGAACTATGCTCCATGCTTAATGGCAAAGGCCCAGGATGTGTACATCCATTGAAAATTATGTGCCACACTAATGAAGGGTGTTTATGTAGGAGGTTGTGGGAGGTGTGGGAGGTAGAGCATATGGAATTCCCTGTATTTTGTGTGTAACATTTATGTAATCTAAGTAACTTTAAAAAAAAAATTATTATTAAAAGAAAAAAAAGGCCTACATCACCTGGTATTACCAGGCAGTCTCCCATGCAAGTACTACCCATATCCAATCCTGCTTACCTTCCTAGATTAGAAGAGATTGGGTGTCTTCAGGCTAGTATAGATAGCCATAGGTTCTGTCTATTGCTGTCTGGAGCCTCAAGAGACATGCTGTGCAGTGAGCCCAACAAAGCCTTGTCCAGTTACAGGGGTGCCCAGTGCAGGACTATGGGCCGTTGGCCCCTCCTCATCACCACAAGCTCTCTGGATGTTCCTGCCACGGTGGTAAACCTCCCACCTGGCTCCACACTCTTAGGGCCAGGGCAGTGTCCAGAAGGTGAACCAAACTTTACAGAGTCCAACTATCTTTCTGGCTGACCAGTGGCCTAGGGTCCACCTCTGATTGGCTTTTGACACCCCCACCAATTAAGCCATCCTCAGTGTGGTGTTCCCTTGGGCCCTCAGTGCTGTCCTACCCTGTACAGCCTGGCTTAGTCCCTGGAAGGCCCCAAACTACCCCCCCCTTTTTTTGGTCAGCGCATTACTTTATTTATTTATTTATTTTTTATTGTTCATAAAAATCAAGATTTTTCACAGTACATACCAATATTTGTAAAATGATATATAAATACATATGCATATATGTGCATTTTCTTACATAAATGTTATTTTATATATATATATTTTTAAAGGTGCTTAGATTACCTAATTATTACTCAGAAATTACAGGGATTCCCATGTTCCCCACCTCCCACAACTCCCACAACATCCCACACCAACATCCTACATCAGTGTGGAACATCACCCGCAAAGGATATACACATTCTGGGGCCTTGCCACCAAGCATAGACCACATTTCACATCATAGACCACCCTCTCTCCCACACAGTTCTGCGTGGTATATGCTGATGTAAAATGGCCTACATCTGTTGCCACAATGCCACTCATGATGACCCCCAAGTCCCAAAAAAGCCCCTGTATTTCAACTGCCTCTCCCCTCCCTGCCCCAAAAATGTCCAGTGGCCACCGTCTCCACCTCACTGTTATAATTTCTTCCATTGCTTGAATCACAATATACGACAGAACACGACCAAGTCCATTCTAGTCCATAGCTCTTCCCCCAATCCTGGGGGGGTTTGGGATGGTGATGTCCACTCCACCTCCAAGTGAGAGAAGGTTTATATTCCATGGATACAGTGGATGGGATTATCCTGCCTGCAGCTGCAGGCCCTCTCCATTCCCTGGGATGGTAGTTGCCCATCATCGTCTCCTCGCCAGGTGACTTGGATGAGTCCATTGAGCTATAGGGTAGGGGTTGCAGCTGCACTGAGATTGCAGGCACAGCTGGCACATAGGTAAGCCAGAGGCTCCAGTCTCTGGAAGTACACCTAAAAACTCAAGCATCACATATAGGTTTGAACAGAAGGGACTGATGGACCATGTGCAGGGAGGACTTATTTGAGTCTGACTCTGTAACTGTCAGGAGCACAGATTCCAAAGAGGATCCCACTAATAAGGCATCAATATCTGGGGCTATCCCCACTTATATAGGACCTGGGTGTCTCCAGAGCCCTCAGGAGCCCCTCTGTGTGGGGTGATATCCACTTTGGTGTTCTATGAGATCCTACTGAGGTGTGCATAAGCATTACCTCTGGGATGACCTCCCGACTGTCTTTGAAGTCTCTTAGCCACATAAACTCATTTCTCTTTACTCTTTCCCCCTTTTATTCAAGTTTTTTTTCGGACCATGTTGCCAGTTGGCACTTGGTATTAATCCCTCATTGCTAGGGAGGCTCATCCCCAGGATTCATGTCAGACGTTGGGGGGAAGGTAATGCATTCATATGCTGAGTTTGGCTTAGACAGAGGCCACACTTGAGCAACAAGGAGGCTCACAGATGGCAACCTTTAGGAACCCCATAACAGTAGGTTAAGTTTCAATTACATGAGCAAAGACTCATAAGCCTAGTCCTCAATAACAGGAACCCATCAGTAGGCCAACCTCTTTTGCCAGACACTGCCTCTGCACTCAAGGGACTGCTGCTGCTCCCTTGGAGAATGTGGCAGAGTTCTCCAGGCTGGGAACTCAGATTCCCTCATTTATTGAGTGATTGTCTGCCCTCTGTGACCATGCCCCATCCCTTGATCATTTGAACAATTTTATATATCTTTCATGTATAGTCAGATGAACTTACTCCCATGAATTCCACATCCCAGACCCCTTTTGATCCACCACACACTCCCATTCCTAGCTCATGCTGTCCCCCAAAGTGACCAATTTGTCAGGAACATGCAGTGATATGGCCACTACAACTAAGGCCAATGGAACTTTTTAGACTTGTGGAAGTACAGGTCTCTGGAATGTCTGCCTACACAGATGGGAGTCTGTTGCAAAAAGAAAGTGCTATTGGAGTGTATTAGCCTTTTGTATTTTAGACAAGCAACTCAACCACATTAGAATGCTTATCATTATTCAAGGGTTCCACTTTAGACAAATACTCTAGACATGGGACAACAATTCACATGCATCATATCTATGCTGGGACCACTATTGTGGCCATGGAGCAGCAGTAGACTATGTGATCTGATATACAAGACTCCAACCAGACCAATCTATCTCATTTACAGTAACTTGGCCCAGCAATAGATGTGCTCCCATTGCATGATATTGGCCTTTCATGCTCCCTATGACCTCTAAGCAGACCAGGTTATAGAACATTGGAATGGATGATTTAGGTAACAACTACACAAAGACCATCAGGAAGAACAACTTACTTGGGTGAAACTCCTGTATAATTAAAGCTATTTGGACATTGAAGACTGTATTCCAGTGGAAAAGAAACATGACACTGGAACATATGTTGGGAAGTACTGAGCTATGAGGGGTGTAGGTCCAGGTAGTCACCTGATTATACTATGTCCTTGGAAAGGAATCCAAATCTCAGTGTAATCAATTGAGAACATAATCCTTGGGGGTTATTTGTGACCTGGGTAGCTGTGGTGTTATTGAAAGAATTCCCCAGTTCCAGCCTGGAGTTCATGCAGGTGGCAGCCACCTGTGGGACTTCATGTGAACATGGGTAGGTGCAACAGAATATCAAGGCACTTGAATCCTCTGGTTGTACGGAACTCCTGACCTATCAGTACATGTGGCCAATATAATTGGCTCTTTCAAATTTGTTCAAGATATGACTTCCCTCCCCAGATGGGATGATCAGGGCTGGAAGGTCCAGGTTAAATAAAAAATGTAATGGGTCCATGCAGAAATTGTGTCTTCAGGGCTCTGACAGACAGCCTGAGTTGCCATATCTTGGCAAACCTCACCTCAAGTTATTGGACAAGAACAGCCTCACCTCAAGGAGGTAAAGTGAGGGGTGCTAAATGATATTGTCTCTTTCTCTCACAGTGAAGAACAAGATTTGCAAGGTTCCTATGACAAATACCACACAGTGTTTAGCTTAAATAATGAGAATTATTGCTTCACAATGTCAGAGGCTTTCATTGCAAAATCAAGATATCAGCAAGGCTCTGCTTTCTCCTGGAGTCTGTCCTTTTGGTGATGGTAGTCCTTCATCAAGTAATGATATACTAGAACTCTGTGTGTGACTTTCTCCTGCTGATGTTTGGCAAACTCATTCTGCTTATAAAGGACCCAGTAATAAGTACTAAGAACCACCTTGATTCATTTGGATCACACCTAAAAAGGAAATTAGAAAATCATATTCTCAAATGAGTCCACAATTACCTGACAAAACATCTTCAAAGGGTCATATTTACAAATAGGTTTACACCCAGAGAAACACTGATTAAGAATGAGAACTTGGCAGTTATGGGTACAAATAATTCAACCTCCTATACATGCTTTATGAGAAATCTGAAAGCAATTACTTCAGACTGAAAAGAAGTGACTCCATAGGGGAGCAATGAAGAGCACCAGAAATGATAAATATGTGGGTTAATATAAAAGGCTCTCTCTATATACTTTTTCTCATTTCTAGTCTTAATTTCTTTAAAAGATATAAAGTTGTATAAAGCAATTAGTATGATATTACAGGGTCCATTTATAACATATATAAACATATATATA
>JAQZBX010007177.1:0-51245 GCA_029593785.1 Cabassous unicinctus
AAGAGAGTTTATTCAGGAAGTGTACAAGCATATCTAGGCTTGGGTTGCGGGGCAGGGCTAAAGGAAAGGAGGTGGAGCGAGGGGTCGGGCCTGGTGGTGGTGGCGGAGAGGGGGGTTGGCCCTGGCGGCGGGGGCTCAAGAATTGATGGACTGAGGGAGTGGCTAGCGTCATCTGTTGCCCGTGATAAGGAGGAAGGAGGAAGGGAGAGAGAGAGAGGGAGGGGGAGGTTTCACACCACAACAATATAGTGTTGATTTTTATTGGGATTGCATTAAATCTGTAGATTAGTTTGGGTAAGATAGATATCTTGATGATGTTTAGTCTTCCTATCCATGAACAGGGAATATTTTCCCATTTATTTAAGTCTTCTTTGATTTCCTTTAACAGTTTTGTGTAGTTTTCTGTATATAAGTCCTTTACATCTTTACTTAAATTTATTCTTAGGTATTTGATTCTTTAGGTTACTATTATAAATGGTAATTTTTTTTTCTTGATTTCCTCCTCAGATTGCTTAATATTGGTGGACAGAATTGCTACTGATTTTTGAGCATTGATCTTATAGCCTGTGACATTACTGAACTCCTTTATAAGTTCTAGAAGCTGTGTTGCAGATTTCTCAGGACCTTCTACGTATAGGATCACGTCGTCTGCAAATAATGAAAGTTTTAATTCTTCTTTTCCAATTTGGATGCCTTTTATATCCTTTTCCTGCCTCAGTGCTCGAACAAGTATATCTAAGACAATGTTAAATGGGAGTGGTGATAGTGGGCATCCTTGTCTTACTCCCAATCTCAGAGGGAAGGCTTTTTACAATTTCACCATTGAAGATGATGTTAACTTTGGGTTTTTCATATATCATATTCAGAAATTTTCCTTCTGTTCCTATTTTTTGCAGTGTCTTTATCAGGAAAGAGTGCAGTATTTTGTCGAATGCTTTTTCTGCATCTATAGAGATGATCATGTGACTTTTTTTCTTACAATCTGTTTGTGTGGTGAATTACATTGATTGATTTTCTTATATTGAACCATCCTTGCATACCTGGGATGAAGCCCACTTGGTCATGGTATATAATTTTTTGATATGTTGTTGAAGGCAATTAGCAAGTATTTGTTGAGGAGTTTAGCATCTGGTTCATTAGAGAAATTGGTGTGTAATTTTCCTTTCTTGTGGTATCTCTGTTTGGCTTTGATATTAGGGAAATGTTGGCATCATAGTATGAGTTAGGCAATATTCCTTCTACTTCTATTTTTTGGAAGAGCTTAAGCAGGATTGGTATTAGCTCTTTCCAGAATGTTTGGTAGAATTCAGCTGTGAAGCCATCTGACCCTGGACTCTTCTTAATAGGGAGGTTTTTGATGACTGAGTCTATCTCTTTACTTGTAATTGGAATGTTGAGTTCATCAATTTCTTCTTTCATCAATGTAGGCTGTTTGTGAGTTTCTAAAAATTTGTCCATTTCCTCTAGATTATCATTCTTGTTGGCATATAATTTTTCAAAGTATCGTCTTATGATAATCTTTATTTCTGTGGGTTCAGTAGTGATATCCCCAATCTCATTACCTATTTTGGGTATTTGCATCTGTTCTCTCTTTTTCTTTGTTACTCTGGCTAAGGATTTGTCAATTTTATTGATCTTCTCAAAAACAAGCTTTTGGTTTTATTTTTTCTAGTATTTTCTTATTCTCTATTTCATTTTGTTCTGCTCTAATCTTTGTTATTTCCTTCTTTCTACTTCCTTTAGGTTTAGTTTGTTGCGGTTTTTCCAATTCCTCCAAGTGTGCAGTTAGGTCTTCAATTTTGGCTCTTTCTTCTTTTTTAATATATGTATTTAAGGCTATGAACTTCCCTCTCAGGACAGCTTTGGCTGCATCCCATAGGTTTTGATATGTTGTGTTGTCATTTTCATTAGTTTCAACATAGCTACTGATTTCTTTTGAGATTTCCTTCTTGACCCACTGTTTGTCTTAGAGTGTGTTGTTTAACTTCCATATCTTTGTGCTTAATCTGTTTCTCTGACCCTTAGTGATTTCCAATTTCATATCATTGTCATCAGAGAAATGACATTGTATAATCTCAATCTTTCAGAAGTCATTAAGAGTTGTTCTGTGGCCTATCATGTGGTCTATCTTGGAGTATGCTCCATGTGCACTTGAGAAGAATTTAAATCCTGCTGTATTTGGGTGTAGTGTTCTTTATTTGTCTATTAGGTCCAGGTCCTCTAATGTATTGTTCAGAATCTTTATTTTATTTTATTTTATTTTCTGTCTAGATGTACTGTCTAATGGTGATAATGGTGTATTAACGTCCCCCACTATAATTGTAGAGGTGTTTATTTCTCCACTTAGTTTTTCCAGAGTGTGGCTCATGTATTTTGAGGCACCCTGATTAGGTGCACAAATGTATTTGCTTTCTCTTCTTGAGAGATTACCCCTTTTACTAACACATAGTGTCCATCTTTTTTTTTCTTACAATGGTTTTGCATTTAATGTCTATTTTGTCTGATATTAGGACAGCTGCTCTTGTCCTTTTTTGGCTATTGTTTGCTTGTAAAATTGTTTTCCAACCATTCACTTTCAGCCTCCTTGAATCACTGGGTTGAAGGTAGGTTTATGGTAGACAACATAAGATGGATCATATTTCTTTATCCATTCTGCCAATCTGTGTCTCTTAAGTGGTGAATTTAATCCATTAACATTCAGTGTTATTACTCACATTGAATTTCTTACTTCAGACATAGTTTCTTTGGATTAATGTATATCATATATATTTTTTTTTATTTCTCTTTTAGTCTTTTTAGTTGTTTTTACACTCTCCTCCAACTCTCTCTCCTTTGATTTTTTCTTTCAACTTGTAGAAGTCTCTTTTTGGCATACTCTCTTAATTTCTGTTTATCTGTGAATATTTTGAACTTTCCATCATTTTTGAATACCAGGTTTACTGGATAGAAAATTCATGGCTGTAAGTTTTTTTCTTTTAGTACTTTGACTATGTCATACCACTGTCTTCTTGCCTCCATGGTTTCAGATGAGAAATCAGCACTTAATCATATTGTGCTTCCCTTGTATGTGATGGTTCTCTTTTCTCTTGCCAACTTGATTTTTTTTTCTCTTTTTCTTGAGCATTGGACATTTTGACAAGTATATGTCTTGGAGTTGGCCTGTTGGGATTTATACTGTTTGGGGTGTGCTGTGCTTCCTGCAATTGTACATCCATCTCTCTCAATAGGGTTGGGAAGTTTTCAGCCATTATTTCCTTCAACATTCCTTCTGTTCCCTTACCCTTGTCTTCTCCTTCTGTGATGCCTTTAAGGTGTATGTTTGTGTGTTTTGTGTTGTCAGTTAAATCCCTGGGTCCCTGCTGGATTTTTTCTATCTTTTTATCTATCTGTTCTACTATCTGTTTGATTTCAGATGTATTGTATGTTACTATTCTTGTCATACACTGGAAACCTCTTTAACATCTGCAAGACTAGATGTTGTAAATTAGGACGTGTTTCTCCATTAAATACACTATATACATAGCAAAGTGAAAAATCAAATGCATGAACATAGGGACAACAGTTAATCTTTCCGCATTCTAAACACACTAACAAAGAGCCCTTTGCACTTCCTTATCCCTCTTTCCCCAAACCAGTGCACAAAATGGGAACTATTCAGAAAGGTGGTTCGGCCATGCCAAAAAATCCCACAATATTTTGTATGAATTTTAACAAAAAGATATTTACACTATATGTTCTTTTATTACTTCTACCTTTAATGTACATCATGCACTTCAGAACATTTAGGAAAAGGAAATATTTCAAAAAAGTATTTAGTATTGCCAACTATACATAGAGTAGTGAGGAATAAAATGCACACACATAACAATGGTTACATGAAAATATTTTCTAAATATGACCATCCTGGCATAGAACCTTCTCTTCTTTTCTCTTCTCAAATTCTTCTCTTCTTTTTTTAAATTCTTTCTCTTTCCTAGTATTTTGGTCTCACTATTCTTCTTTGATTTTTGGTTCAAATAGTGCTACTTCTTTAAAATTGCCCAGCTTACATTATCAAAACAAGGCCAGGAATCCACTGATGTGGTGCAGACCAGATCTTAGAGCAAGCATTCTTAACCTTTTTTGTTCAAGGGACCTCTTTTTCTGTCAGGTGAAAACCATGGATCACTTCTCAGAATGTAGTGGCAGATAGTTTTATGGCACTCAAAATCAACATGACTTTAAATTAAATTTTAAGTTTATTCAAAGTTAATTCAAGCTCATGGACCCCCTGAAATCTTTCCACAGACCCCTTGGTCTGTGGACCACTGGTTAAGAACCCCTGTCTTAGAGGGCCTGGACCTGAAACACTCAAAATTAATTCCACCATGGACCCCCTGATATCTTTCTATGGACCTCTTGGTTCTATGGTTCCCCCTGGTTAAGAACACATGTCTTAGAGATGCTGGACCTGAGAGACTCCAAAAAGCTTTTTAACTTCTTGCAATTTCCAAGCCTGCCAGCACATGGCACTCTTTGTCCACCTTTTCCACAGAGGTGTGTCTTTCAAAATAGTCTCCACTGGCCAAACTGACTGAAGAGAAACTACTCTCCAACCTCCACTGCACCCTCTCCTCCCAAGAAGGAAGACCACCATTCCCCTCTCAGTTGGCTGCAGAGAACCACAGAGTTTACCCAGGCTGTTTTTCTTGAGGTTTGAGAATGGGTGCCATTCCCAGCCACAGTTGCTAATAGCTTAAGGTTTTTGCCTTGGGCTCTTTGTCTTCTGTCACACTCCCTCCTGGACAATATACAACACTGTCCTAGTCTGCAGATCCCCAAAGCAGCTCCTTCAGACAGGTTTTTGCTCTTCCTCCATTGGTTTTATAAGATGTGTTGAACCTGCTGCCCTACTCCAATGCCAAGGTCCAAGAATTTCCCCAGGTTGTGTTTTTTTGGTTGGCTTTTAACAATGAGAACTTATTTGCTTACAAGCTTACAGTTTTGAGATTGAGAAAAATGTACAAATCAAGGCATCATCAATGCGATCCTTTCTTTATAAAGATGGGCTGCCAGTAATCTTGTGCTTCTCCTCCACGTGGTAAGGTCATAACTGTTGGTGTCTCCCTTCTCTTCTAGGTTTTATGGCTTTTAGCTTCTTGCTTCCATGGCTTTCTCTCTCTTTGTCTGAATTTTATTCTCTGAAAAATTACTCTAGTAAAGAGATTAATACCCACCAGACTTAAGTGGGTATCATCTTAAGATAAGATGCTACTCACCAAAATATACTCCTTAATTTCGGTTCACACCCACAGGAATGGCTTAACTTTAAGAACATGCATTTCTAGGGTACATACAGCTTCAAACTATGACAGAATGCCTTGGAAATTTTTTTTTTGCTGAAATGCAGCTATGATTTACTCATGAAAGGAAGTGAAATAAATAGGCCTTAGGATAAGGATATGTTTTTATTTACAGGAGTTAAACTATGTTTACTGATTGCTTTAAGTGTTGGTGACAGAGGCTAAAATTTTGTGTGATGTCCTTGCTTTTGTCTTCCTGAGTGTCTTTTTTTCCCCCCTAAGCATTTCTTCTTAAATAAGGTCAGAGCTTTGCAGTTCTTTGCATTGTATCCCCTTCTTATTATACAGGAGTTCTCTTGATGTCATACTATAATTTGATGTGGAAATTTTTCTATAATCCTACTGTTTTGCTGCAGTCCTTTAGTGATTTTGTGTCCCTTGGCCGTGGTTGAAATTCCCAAGTGTGTCTCGGCTTCTCACACCATCTCCTTATGTGAGACAGGAAGGCTACTGAGGCATGGAGTTAGGTACGTCCCTTTCCCCAATTTTTTTATGTTCTGGAAAAAACCATGATTGAATTTAGCCCTGGTAAAATAGATTATTTTGTGGGCCATACTTCATTGAAGAGAAAAGAACATTCTGGTCATAATTCAAAATTACTGCTTTTCCCCTCATGCACTGGCAGTTGAAGAGGAATTTTCTTCACAATGGGAACCAGCTGAAGTTCTTGGCAGAAAACTGCAGGGAAGCATGGTGCCTCCCTTAAAACTGGGCTACCTGGAGAGTTTAACTCTCAAACTAGTCTACCCTGAGCATCCAGCAATTTATCATGCACAGTTAAAGTCTTCCTACTGAATAGGACTGTATTTTCTTGACCAAACTGCCTGATTTGTTATTTATGTGCCCTGGTGTACTCCCTTCCCCCACTTTACTACCTACAATCTTATGTTGCAGTTGTAAGAGGCTGACTAGACAATTCAAAGTGTAGAATAAAAAAAGGGAAAGTGGCAACTCAGACTCTAACATCTCTTAACATCTGTCTTGCCCTGACCATCCTCAGCCCTTTCTCTCTCACTCCTGCCTTATGCATCCCTGGCACCTGAGAGACTCCTACTAGGCAGTTCATTGTCTCCTTTATTTTCTTTCCCTGTCCTTAGAAGTTCCAGGCCCCATAATTTCCTCAAAGAAAATCATTCCACCCAAGTAGTCTTAATGGAAACCTCAATATATCCTCTTACCCAGCTGCATGGAACCAAATCATCCTAATTGCTACCTCAGATTCAAGGTCCCTCCCAGTGATCAGATCCTATTACTATCTTTCAATGATTTTCCTCTAACTTACTCCCAGTCTTTTACAAACTTGCTGTCCTTTGTTTTGACTGAGTTAAGTTCTATTTTCTCTCCCTACTCTATCAGCTTCTGTCTAAAGTTATCCTTAACTTTTTAACCTTTTCTTGTGCAGTTTATTCTTTTACACCATCAGTACTGGTTGCATGTATGCTTGGTTTTCTTTATTCACTTATCTTCTCTTCTTCTGCTTTGGGAGCAGTAGTCCTCCCTGTGTCCTCAATTCCCTGTAGGATCTAAGAAGAGTTTTTTTTTTTCTTTTTGTCATCATGTTGTTGTTTAACATTCCAAGCTTTTAAAGCCAATACTATACAATGGGTTGACATAAATAATGGAGAGCTTTGGCTCACTTTTTTTTAAACAAATCATTACTTCTTAATATATCTTTGTAAAAATGAACACAAGTATATACTTGTCAATATGTATCATACAATTTGAACAACAGAATTATGAAATATATTTGAATATATTTCAATGCATATATCATAAACATTAAGAAATAAAGTACAATTCAAATGAACAAAAGGTTAAATAACCAAATATAATTATTCAAAAGTATATGAACAGGAAATTCACAGAAGAAATGCAAATGTAAAATAGCACATGCAAAATGGTCAACAGTTTTCAACATTTGTCACAGAATAAAAGCATATCCTTTGAGTTAAAACAAAAACTTATAAGATTCATTGATAGAACAAAGACAGACCATTAAACACTCATTTCCTGGGGATCCACCTTGCTCAATGGGTTACACCACCAGTTCAGTGGCAATGTATCAATTACACCTTTCACTCTCAGCATCAGCAGGTTCCAGGCTGAAAATGTGATCGACTATTTCTCTCTCAGTAACATTACAGCTCTTCCCTCACAGTGCTTCAGCCTTGAACACAGACCTCTCTAGTTCTCACCTGATACTTCCTCCCCACACAGACCTGGATTTCTACTTTTCTCAGATTGCCTGATAGGATGTGCATCCTGACAATTACAATAGTCAGTGATCCTTGGATGGCCTGTTGTGGGAGGTCACTGTAGGAAAATGTTGTAAAGATGACTGTATTGGTTTTCTATTGTGGCTGAAAAATATTCCCTCATATGTATTGGTTTTAGCATGACAAACTCATCATTTTACATTTCTAGGGGTCAGAAGTCCAAAATGAGTCTCACTGACCTAAAATCAATGGGGTGGCATGCCTGCATTACCTCCTGGAAGCTTGAGGGAACAACCCATTTCCTTACCCTTTTCAGCTCCTAGAGGCCTCCAACATTCCTTGGCTGGAGGCCTCCTCCCTCCAACTTCTCAGCCAGCAATATTGCATCTTGATGACTTCTCTTGCACAGTCACATCTTCCTCTAATAACAGCCATGAGAGTTTCTTTGTTTTTATGGAGTCATGCTGTTAGATTGGGTTCACCGAGCTAATCTAGGATAAGCTCCTGAACTCAAGTTCCATATCGTTAATCACATTTTTCAAAGTTCCTTTTGCCATGTAAAATAACATATAAATATGTTCAAAGGATAAGGTTTAGATGTCTTTGGGGAACATTAATCTATCTTTCACCACTTCTCATGGACCCTTCTCTTGCATTGTCAGGAGCTTTTTATCGTAGAGATAGATACTTATAACTGAACAAGCAAAGCCCAAGTTTTACCAACTGCTATATCAGTTCAAGTGAATTTTATACCCTGATGGATCAACTGCTACTTCCCTATGCCTTCTTGACTTAAATTTTCCTATTTTAACTCCTTCTTACTCTCCTTCCCTACTATTGTCCTCCATCATCAATATCAAAATTTAATCCTTGGCCTCTCAGGTTCAAATTCTGCAACAGAGATTTTGTCTGCCATTCTCCCTTCTTACCTACTGGATGCTGCCATTCTCCTTTCTTACCTACTGGATGCTCCAGTCCGCCTAGTCCTTTCAGCTCAGGGTTTTCTGATTATACTTTTACTCTCCTATCTCAGTACCTTTGCTCCTTTCTAACATTCCCTTTGAAAGTAAAATAAAATTTAAAAGGACAGAAAGTTATTTTTCTCAGTCATTCTCTACATATTAAAGGCCAGTTCTCAGTTTTCTAATCCTAAATATAAATATGTGCAAATTTACCCATGACCTTGTTCCCTTAGGTATCAATATACATTTTTAGTACATCTCTGACATTTTCTACCCATGTGTCCTTGATAAATTTATTATCCTCTGGTGGCAAGGTTTTCTCAGATATAAAGTGGATATAAGGGTATCTGTTTTGTAGGATTGTTGTGAGGTAAAATGTAAAAGGCAATGAAAGGAATGTTATACATAGAAAATACTTGGGTTCTACCATTCATAGTGTTTTCATATCTCATTCAAAAATGCCTTGTATTCTCCATTATGTATGAGTTTTAAATGACTAAATTAATTTCCTGTGGCTCCTATAACAAATTACAAGAGACTTAATGACTTACAATAGCAGAAATCAATTCTCTCATGGTTTTTGAGGGCAGAACATTGAAATCGGTATCACTAGGCTGAACTCATGATTTCTGAAAGGCTGCACTCCCTCTGGAAGCTCAAGGGGAGAATATCTTCCTTGCCTCTAACTGCCCGTGGTGATTTCCAGATTTTCTTTTTTGTAACTACATTATTCCAGTGTTCAAGTCCAGTACCTTCAAATATCTCTTTGTTCTGGTCTCACATTGCCTTCTTCTTTGTGTGTCTGAAAAATTTACTGTCTGCCTCATGAAAGGATATATGTGATTGCATGTAATCTTCAATCTCAAAACCCAAGAAAATCTCTCCATCTCAACTTAAAATAACAAAACTACAAGTCTTTCTGTAATAAGGTAAAATTTATGGGTATCAGAGTTTAAGACCACGTATTTTCAGGTTATTATTCAGTCTTCAGGTTGTACCCTTCAGCTCCAATAATACTCATTTATCCAATATGCAAAATACATTCTCCCCATTACTACATCCCCAAATGTCCCAGCACAAACTAACTTCCCAAAACTTATCTAAATAATATCTGCTCAAAATTCTCAAGTAATCTAAATAAAGTAAGTATGATACTTTAGGTGTAAGATCCATCCATCTATGGACCACTAAGTAGAAAACAAGTTTATTGATACCAAAATGCCATGATGGGGCAGGAATAGTGTAAAAGATTTAGACATTCCTATTCGAAAAGGGAGAGAATACAAGGAAGAAAGGAATCATTGCTCCCAAGCAATACTGAAATCCTGAAGTTAGTTAGGTTTTGTTGCCTTGGATTCTTTCTCTGTGGCCTATAGCTGTTCTTTTGGTGTCATGGCTTTGTCCTCTGGATGTTTGGCTCTGGCCTCTCTACACCCAAGTCTCCATGTTCATGGCTGTGGTATCTCTGCCTGTGGATCTGGCCTCTGTGCTCATTTGTAGTAGTTTGAATTGTGGATATATTCCCAGTCTTAGTCAGTATTTCTGTGGGTATAAACATATTTTAAATAGGAAATCTGAAAGATATTATTTTAGTTAAGGTATTGCTCATCTGAATTAAGGGGTACTTAATCTAGATTACTGGAGTCTTTTATAAGCATAAGAAATTCAGTCATAGTGGTAGAAGCCACAAGGAGGAGCCAGAAAATAGAAGTCAACAGAATACAGAAGAAAAATCAGATGCTATTGCCATGACTACTAGGTAGGGATAGAAGCCAAGGGACCCCAAGGATCTCTGGTAGCCAGCACCAGAAACTTAGGGAATTTGAGAAGAAAGCAATGCCTACATAACATCTCAATTTTGGAATCTCCTCCCTCAAAACTGTGAGCCCACAATTTCCTATTGTTAAAGTCAACCCATCACACAGTATTTGGCACAGAAGAATGACAAGCTAAGAATAAACCCTTCATTTTTCTTGTATGGTTGCATTCATTTGTTTGAACGTGAGAAGTTTTTAAGCCTGTTTCCTGCCTATAGAATTTTGGCATTGCATCAGCCTTTTTTCATTCGATCCCCTTTTTCCCTTTCTGTTCCTTTCACAGTGTTTTTGATGATACAGATTATGAGATAATATCATCATACTATTGCCAGGTCCATAGCATATATTTGGCACACTTTTTCCATACTCCCCCATTATCAACACAGTACATCTTTGGCTTAGATGCAAGAATATTACATTATTACTATTAACCACAGTCCATAGGTCACACCAGTTGTATTCTTCCCCTGCTTCTCCACATTCCCAAGACTCTGCAATAGTGATGCACATTTGCTGTAGCTCACTAAGGACACTCTTGCATCTTTACCATCAACCACAATTCTCATCCACCTCTGGGTTTACTGTGTTATTCAGTCCCTAGATTATTCTCTAGCTTTCTTTCAATTGGCATTTCCATCCCTAGACTACCCTTTTCAGTCACATTCCATTTTGTAAACCAGATGTTACTCAGTATAATGTGTTACCATCAACCCTATATATTTCCACACTTTTACAATAAAGTTAATTAAAACATCCACATACATTAAAAATCAGTACTACATCTCAGTCCCCTTCTTATCTCCTTTAAGAATCCACCACCTACCAACAGTTCTTGAAGATATTTTCCTACATTTTCTAGAAGCTTTAAGGTTCTTGCTTTTATATTTAGGTTTTTGATCCATTTTGAGTTAATTTTTGTATAAGATGTGAGATAAGGGCCACCTTTCATTCTTTTGGCTATGGATATCAAATTCTCTCAGCACCATTTGTTGAATGGTCTGTTCTGCCCAAGCTGGATGGTTTTGACAAGCTTGTCAAATATCACTTGACCATAGATGTGAGGGTCTGTTTCTTTACCATCAATTTGGGTCCATTGGTCTATGTGTCTGTCGTTAAGCCAGTACCATGCTGTTTTTACCACTGTAGCTAGGTAATATGATTTAAAGTCTGGAAGTGACAGTCCTCCTACTTCACTTTTCCTTATTAAGATATTTCTGGCTATTCAGGACCTATTGTCCTTTCAAATAAATTTGATAATCATGTTTTCCATTTATTTAAAAAATGCTGGTGGAATTTTTATTGCATTGAGTCTGTATATCAATTTGAGAAGAATTGACATCTTAATGATTTTTTTAAAAATTTATTTATTTATTCATCCCCCCCTTGCTGCTTGTGTTTGCTGTGTCCATTCGCTGTGTGTTTTTTCCGTGTTTGCTTATCTCCTCCTTGCTGTGAGGTCCCGCTGCATCAGCCCACTGGTCCGCGCGGGCCGGCCTGCCCTCACAAGGAGGCCCCGGGAAGCGAACCCGGGGCCTCCCATATGGTAGACGGGAGCTCTATCAATTGAGCCACACCTCCTTCCCATCTTAAAGATTTTTAATCTTTAATCTGTGAGCATAGAATATTCTTCCAATTATTTAGGTCTTTTTTACATTTCTCTTAACGTTGAGTTGTAGTTTTCTGAATACCAGTGTTTTACATCGTTGGATAAGTTTATTCCTGAATATTTTATTCTTTTAGTTGCTATTTTAAATGGAATTCTTTTTCTTGACTTTATCCTCAGGTTGTGCATACTAGTGTTTTTAAAGCCTATTTCATCTAATACAAGTATAGGTACCTGGCTTTTTCTGTTTTGTTTTTTGTTTTGTTTTGTTTTGTTACTGAATGCATGGAATATCTTTTTCCAGTCTTTCACTTTCAAACTATTGGTATACTTGGGTCTAAGGTGAGTCTCTTGTAGACAGCATATAGGTGGCTCATATTTTCTTATCTATTCTGCCAGTCTGTATCTTTTGACTGAGGAGTTTAATCCATTAACATTCAATGTTATTACTGTAAAGGCAGTTCTTATTTCATCCGTTTTGACTTTTGGGTTTTATCTGTCATATTTTACCACTCATTTGAGACTTTTATTGATTTTAATGATATAATCTTCATTTCTATACTCTCTTCCAATCCCTCCTGTCTTTACAGAGTGTAGCACACCCTTTAGTATTTCCTGCAAAGCTGGTCTCTTGGTTACAAACTCTTTGTTTCTGTTAAACTGTGAATATTCTAAACTCACCCTCATTTTTGAAAGACAATCTTGCCTCTGTGGTTTCTGATCAGAAATCCGCACTTAATCTTACTTAATCTTATATGTTAGGCATTGCTTTTCTCTTGCTGGTCTCAAAAAAATCTCTGTCTTTGGTATTTGACATTTGGATTAGTATGTGTATTGGAGTTGGTCTATTTGGATTTATTCAGATGGGAGTATCTTGTGCTTCTTGGACATGGATAGGATTGAGAAATTTTCAACCATTATTTCTTCAAGTATTCCTTCTGCCTCTTTTCTCTTCTCTCCTTCTGGGACACACATGGCATGTATGTTTGCATGTCTCTTGCTGTTGTTTAGTTCCATGAGACCTTGTTCAAATCTCTCCATTCTTTTCTTCATCTGTTCTTTTGTATGTTTGCTTTCAGAGGTCATTTCTTCAAGCTTACCAATCCTTTTTTTGCCTCCTCAAAATTGCTTATATGATTCCATTGTATTTTTAATTTCATTTATTGTGCCTTTCATTCCCAAAAGATCTGCTATTTTTCTATATAGTCTTTCAAATTCTTCTTTGTGCTCCTCCAACATTTTCTTAATATCCTTAATCTCTTTAGCCATTTCATTGAACTTATTATGGAGATTTGTTTGAACATCCATGATTACTTGTCTCAACTCCTTTATTTCATCTGGATGCTTATCTTGTTCCTTTAACTGGGCCATATCTTCCTGTTTCTTGGTGTGGATTGTAATTTATTGTTGGCATCTTGGCATCTGGCTTACTAGATGTATTTATTCTGGGTGCAGTTTTGCTCTTTAGTTTAGGGCTTTCTTGCCATTTCTCCCTTGCTGGTTGTATAGTATGAGCCATGGATGTAGTTGGTGCTGTAAGCTGCTGTGGAGGCTCAAGCTGCCCACATTGCTGAAGGGACAGATGAAGTTTCTCCCAATTTTCTCCTTTGCCAGGGGTAAGGACAGAACAATAGCCATGTGTAATAATCCAAGTCATGCAGGCCTAGACTCTATTTGCCCAGAGAGACTAATGGAGCTTCCCATCCCTTCCTACCCTGCCAGGGGTAGGGATAAAGCTGCAGGTATGGACAGCAGTCTATGCCATGCAGGTCCAAAATGATGGCAGTTACCCCGGTATACTTCCAACTATTCAGTCTGTGCCAGCTGAATGTACCTGCAATGAATTGTAAAGGCTGGTGCAAGGCCTGCCAGCTTTATCCTGCTAGAGATGTGGCTGATGCTAGGCTAGAACTGCAGTCCAATCTGGGTGAAAGAAGCCAGTCCCTACCATCACTGTGATTTTCAGTCAGCCTGACTTCCCTTCAGGCAGGTGGCAGAGCCAAAATGGTGACAACCAGCCTCTTTCTGACTTGGACAGTTTCAAACTTTAGCTGTTCTTGGGGATATACTTTAACCAGCCAAATTTACCAATCAGTAGCTGAAGTTGGTGGCCATGCATCTCTCCCTCCCCTGTTTTTGGGAAATGGAGCTTCCAGCTCCAGCAACAGAATACCTCTTGAGGTGGTTTGTGCTGCCAGAGTAGAATGATCACAAGTCTCTCTGGCATGGTTTGTATTTTCCTGGAGAGGCTGGTGCAGGTCCCTTCAGGTTCTTCCATGCCAGAGGTGTGGCTGGGGCTTAGGCTAGACCTGAAATCTGATCTGGATGGAAAGAAGCCGGTCCCTACCAACACTGTGATTTTCAGTCTGCCCTGCTTGCCCTCGTGCCAGGGGCAGAGTTAAAATGGTGACTACTGGCCTTTTTCTGACTTGGACAAGTTCAAACTTTAGCTGTTCTTAGGGCTATACTTTAACTAACTGAGTTTACTAATCAGTGGCTGAAGTTGGTGCCCAACTATCTCTTACTCCCCCATTTTTGGGAAGTGGAGTTTCCAATTCCAGCTGCAAAATAGCTCCCAAAGTGACTTGTGGAGGATTAGCACTGGCCTCCTTATCGTGGAGTGCTCTACTCACAAATCTTCTCTGCAGATGGGCAGTCTCCTCCTTCCATTCTTTCAAGGATATTGAAGGATACTTTTCTGGTCTCCTGGAGCCCCCAAACAGGTGTTTTAGATAGCTCTGGGTAATTATTAATTGCCCTGTAGCGCGAGCTGACTGTAGGAGCTCCTTACTCTGTGGCCGCCTTGCTGGTTGTCTACAACTGTGTTTTATTAGAGGTACATGGTGCTTTATAAGTTACAAACAGTTTAGGATCAAATAAATTTAAAGTCTGGAATATTTACAATTACTCACAATATGCTATATATTTGTATACATTTTTTCTTTCTAGAAAAAAGTATGAAACTGAAAATTTCATATGCTGAAATAAGTGTTGACTTTATTGTTATCTATTCATTCAAAGGGAAACTTTCCATGGCAACTCTTTGGTAGTCTCACAAAGTCTTTGCTTCAAATCTTTTTATAAAGCTAGTAATTGGGATATGTCCATTCCTGACATAGATACATGGAAACGTAAGAGAAGTCTGGAAGAAAAAAAGACTATCTAGGATCAAATCAATATAAAATGATATTACAAAGAAGTAGTTGAAATCTATAAGGGTAGCTAAAGAGATCCCTCTTTAAAATCAATAATAAATATATATTAAGCAGAAATTGTAGAATGCAAGTGCTATGTATTGTAAGCTGAGTGATGTAATTACAGTGAATTATGGACACATTTTATTTGGTGTTGGTAAAATAAATTAAATAATATTAATAATTTAAATTCCGATATCTCTGCAAAATGAATCTTTAAGTCCTCTTTGAATTCCACAGGCATTCACGACATTAGATAAGAGTGTCATTCACATATCTTCCCATATATCCCCATATCCATTCCTAGCTTCTACTGCATTGTTGAGGTAGTCCCTGCCCAATCTCCTAACACTAGCAAAATTTTTTCCAGTAACATCTTGACCTTCTCTCCAGTTAATGCTTTCTTTATAATTAATAACTTAATTTTAGCATTTTGCAATCTAGATAGTTGGAGAATTACCAAATTATAACTCTTAGTCCTTTTCTGCTTTCCAGTTGTTTCTTCAACTTGTCATTCCTCTTGCATTTTACTACACCTAGCAAGAAGAATCTGAAACATGTCTTCAACACTTTGCTTGGAAATCTCCCCAGGTAATATTCAAGTTTATTGATTAAAAATTCTGCTTGTCACACAGCTATAGAACAAAATTCAGCAAAGTTTCTGTCACTATATAGAAGGATTGTCTCCTTTGAATGAATGCAGCTTCAGTATCTATATTTCTATGAATAGTCTGCTTGAGGAAATTTAAGCTTTTTTATCATATGCCTCAAAAATTTTTCCACCCTTTACCCATCATACAATTCCAAAGTTACTTCCACATGTTTTGTCATTGGTTTTAGTAGTACCACACGATTGGTACTAAAATCTGTGTCAGTCAGGATTCCACTGGAGAAATAGAATTTAGGGCATGTAATAAGATATTTACTGGTAGGAACTGACTTAATTGATTTTTGGAACAGACTTCCTTCAGCCTTTAAGGTCAGCATCTTCTAATTCCTATCTTCACTGTCTTAATACAACTTTATTTTCTATTTGAGGTCAAATGTACCTCCTATAAGGATATATGTGATGGAATTTAGGATGCAGCCTGATAATCCAGGAAATCTTCTCATCTCAAGATCCTTAATTTAATCAAATCTATAAATATTTTGCCATATGAAGTAACATATACAGGTTCCCAGGATTAGGACTTAACATCTTTCAAGGGTCTCTTTTGTATTATACAAACATACAAAAATATATCTTCAAACCTCATGAGTCCTTTAAATTTGAATTTTTGACTCCATTTCTTACCTGCCTTTTACTTGAATACTCTGCCACATCTTCCTTTTTCACCCACCACTCAATGAAGGACAACCATAATTCTTATTTTCTGAGTCAAGTCCACATTTTTTATTTCTTAACCATGTTATCATAGCTTTAATGTACAGTTAATAATGGATAATTACAATCATTTTATATGCTTTACATATTTCATTAGGTCCTCAAAAAAACAATGTGAAGTAGATTTTAGTGTCATTCTGAATGCTACTGGGGCTGCTTGCTTGATGCAGGGTTGGTTCCAAATCCCTGATTAGTCAGACAGGTTACAAAGAAAAATATATGGATCTTGCAAAAACATAGGATCCAAAATCTGGAAATTCTGAACAATTTCACTGGAATATAGACCAAGGTTCATATTTTTAACAATAATTCTGATGTGCACCTAATCTGGTTTACAGTGACCTTCTTTGATGATCATGTGACCTTGGATTATTTACTTTCTGTGGTTAAGTTCATTCCTGAGTAAGATTTCTTATCTCTCAGGCTTGCCTGCAACTGTCCTGGTTTATATCAATTGCCAATTTGTATTTTCTACTTAAGCATTTGTCTCAAACATTATATTTCCTAATACAATGATACTATTTATAGTTGCGTTAAAATAAACCAGGATGATTTTAAAGACTTTTTTAAAACTGTCAATTCCTGACATGGTCTTAATTTATGAGATCTCTGTATGATAGATTGTCTTCTAAGTTTAACAAGTTAAATTTGAGAGAGACCAGAAATTATGTACTTCACTTTTAAAAAAAATTCTATTTAGAGTTTTAGATTACAGAGAAGTTACATAAAAAAATATAGACAATTTCCTTATACCTTGCCCTTCCCCTGTTCACATTTTCCCTTGTTAAAAACATCTCACATGAGTATGGTACTTTTGTTTCAAGTGATGAACAGGTATTGAAGTATTGCTACTAGCCATGGTTTATAGTTTATATTATGGTTACACTTTGAACCATACAACGTTTATGTTTTGATAAAATGTATAATGACCTGTAGCCATCATTGCAATAACATGCAAAATAATTCCAATTTCCCCAGAATGTCCCATGTTCCACCTATTCTTCTCTCCATGAAGGGAAGTTCTTAGTATCACTTTGATGTATGAGACTTCATTTAAATCAAGTGGGGTTCTTATAAATTAATTTTGCTTATCTTTATTTCCATGCTTTCTCATGCAGATATGAAATGTAAAGACAGGTTTTATTTTTCCACTTTATTAACAGAAGAATAATTTTGCAAACAGTTCAAAATGTCTATTTTACGTCAATAACTTCAGATGCTTTGATTAAAAAACAGTTTAATTCCAATACCTATTTGATTTTTTTTTCATTCAATTTTTGTGCTTAAGAAAAGCTTCTGAAAATTCATTCTGTTGGAGGCAAAATGTTTCAATTATTGTTAATACTGCTGTTTATTCAGTAAAAATTCCAATATTGAATACAACTGATCAGTGTGTGTGATGATATGACAATTTTTGACAAAACAAAATGTACTGGTGAGAATTATTTTCACACTAAGTTAAGAAATCAAAGGTCAAGAGATTTTCTTTTAATTGATTTAGATAGATAAATGTTCATAATTGTGTTTAAGCAATCTGTGTTATTCTACTAACACAAAGAGAAACTGTTTTGGTTAAATTTACAAATTCTTTTTATATGTTTAACTACATATGTTTATCTACACATACACACACAGTGTACTTGAATAGGGACTTACGCAACTTTGATATTATAAAAACAAAATAATCCAATACAAAGTTTCTCCCTTTGTTATTAATTATAAGTTAATTTTCAGAATTTTGAGCCTTTCAAGAAATACAGAAAGTAACATAGGTATCCTCAATGTTAATGAACTTTGTGTGAAGCAATCCTATAAGATTTGTTCAAATATTATTCAAAATTAGTTGGAAAACAATAATCTTACTGTTGAAAGAAGTGGCAAAAACTGGAGCTATAGAGTTTAGCTAGTTGCAATTAGTAAAGGCAAATTTCACAACCAGATTGATAGTGAAAAAAGAGGTAGAGGAAAAAAATAATGACAACTGCAGCAATGAATTTTGAAATTCCATAATGCAAGGTTGGAATACGGCCCCAATTATTTTCTGTGTTCCTCTGACTCTGTTCATGGAGAGGGTTGATTCATGAAATGTACCTGGATAAACATTTCCCCACTTGTCCTTAGTAACGCGATTGCTACAGAGGAGCAAATCTCAACAGAAGCAGGATAAGAGTGGCTGCAGAATTGTTAGTTGTTTATTGTCTATGACTTCCAATAAAATGAAAGCTTTTTGAGGTCAGGCGATCTGTTTTGTTTTTCCTAACTTAATGTTATGTGACAGAAGTGTTAATGATATTGCTATTTGTATAATTCTATGAAAACTTTTGAGTGGGAATAAATGAAGAACCTGCTCTATCAGACCTTGGGAGATAAAGCCGTTTTACCAATTACCACTAGGTGGAGATGTTTCGCTTAGAGTCTGCTAATCACTTCCTCTGAGATTTTAGAAAATAGTGGACTTAAAGGACCATGCTCAGGGTTACTTGCATGCGTCTGGTGACTCATTTCCGGGAAAGTATTTATGTTGAGGGCAATACAGAGGTCTGATTTTGGATCTATTGCGGTGCCTCTGAAATGTCCAAGAACTTCAAATATGTATTTAAAATTAAGAATAGACTGAAATAGACATACAGTTTTCACACTATCTTCATTCTCTCTAATGATATGACTATATTCCACATAGATTCTGATACCATATTTATAAGATTCGATTATGTTCTCAAATTATACACTCACAGAAATGATTTTGTAATTCTATTACAAATTTTTTTTTTCTACATGATTTCAGGTGGTTTTGAAGAATACAGTTGGCAATAAAAGTACTTTAAATTTGGCAATATTGATGAACTTTGTTGAAAATTACTTTTCAGTTGATTTCTGGGCATTTTTCAGACATACAATTGCGTTTCCCGTGGTTAAGATATTTTGGTCTCATTTCATTATTTGTCTTCACAACTTACCACAGAACATGTTTGCCTAACTACTCTCTAATAATTTGCATAGGATCCTTACATATTTTGTTAGCTGCTCAGAGCTCTATTAATATGATTTCCTTGGAGATGGGGCCTGAGTGCATCAGATGGGTGAGCAAGATGATGTCACAGTCCCAACTCCTCATCTTCCTTGTGGTCTGGGTCTCAGGTGAGTGGTTAAGAAGAGTAATGTATTTATAAAGTTTTAGAGTGCTTTAGTATGCAGGATGAATAAACCGTTCCATAAAAAATCGATCTAATTATATATCATAAATAAGAAAACCTACATTTAGATAATTATTTTTGAAATGTATGATCTATGTTCTTTTCGGTTTGCAGGTACCAGTGGGGACATCGTGCTGAAATAGTCTGAAGGCTCTATAGCTGCATCTCCAGGATAGACGGTCACCGTCAAGTACAAGTCCAGCCAGAATATTAGCAGTGCCTTAAACTGGTACCAGCAGAAACTAGGACAGGCTCTTAAACTGCTCATCTATGGTGCATCCAACCGGGAATCTGGGGTCCCTGATTGATTCAGTGGCAGGTGGGTCTGGGACAGATTTCACTTTCACCATCAGTGGGCCCCAGGCTGAAGATGTGGGAGATTATTACTGTCAGCAATATTACAGCTATCCTCCCACAGTGCTTCAGCCTCGAACACAAACCTCCTCCCCTGGGCAGTGAGCACTGCAGCACCAGCTACTTCCTCCTCAGACAGACCTGAACTCTGCTTCCTCCATCTCTCTGAGAAACTGCATCTTCTAGGGGATTGAACCATAGAAATCTCCATGTTTTACATGGGTACATCAAATGAATTGGCCAATAAATTTCTATCTCTTACTATCCGAGTTAGGGTCTAGTATGCAGTACACCCTGTGGATTGATTTGCTCTTCAATGTTCGTCCTTAATGCTGAAAAATTTACCATCTTGTTTCATTAAGCTGTCAATTTTATTCCTTCTATCCCATCATCCTCCAACTTTGTACCTTTCCAAGATTAATCCTTCATCCTTTGTATTCAAAAGTTCCTGCACAGAGGGTCATCATTCCCTCTTACTTTTCCTTCTATGGACCCCGTTTTCCATAAAGACTCTGATCAATGTAACAGAAGGTGATTCCTCACAGTACCATCTATTTTTAGAAGAATATTTTAATTTATTATTGTAGTCAAACAATAATCATGAATTCCTTTAATATACATGCTTATTAAAGGATGCTTATATTATAATGGATGAAGCTGATTAAATGAAACATGTGGATCTTAGTTTGGATGTAAACTTTCCCATGATGTTCATATTGCTTCGAATATGACCCTATTTCTATAGCTCACTTTTCAAAAGGTTGAACCATAAAAATCACCAAAAATTCATTTATATTGTCATAGGAAGTGGGATTACTTCATCATATTCCCATATGTGTGAAATGAAACATATACTAGTGTATTCTTTACAACATTATCAAATGGTGTATGTGCCATTTGAGTAAAAAAGAAAAATAATGCAACAAGAAATATATGCATATTTATTAGTTTAAAATGGTATTGACATTAGTAAATTGTGTTCATTCTTAAAATTAATCCATTCTTTGGGTTAAAACTATGGTAAGTATGATCTTTTGAATAGGATACTTCAGTTATGCATGGACCAGGATGTGTTTTAATCCTGTTGCTGGAGTGTTTTATGAAAGAATGAAAATATGACAGAGTGAGAAAGCCTTGGAAGTAAGAAGCTGAAAGCATCCAAACCTAGAAGAGAAGTGAGAGACAGCAGGTGCTGCCATGTGCCTTGCCATGTGACAGAGGAATTCAGGATCACCAGCAGCTTGTGTTTGGGAAGACTGCCTTCACTGATGAAGGCTTGATTTGGACATTTTTCTTAGCATCCAAAATGTAAGCTTGTAGGTTAATAAATAGCCATTGAAAAAGCGCCCCATTTCATGGTGTATGAATTTCGATACCTAGCCAATTAGAATAGTATACATTCAAATATCCATAGAATATCTGACAGTCTGCCTCCTTTGTAATGTTCTTTGTCTTTTCTCCATCTCTATCAGCCATTCTCTTTCTTTCCAGACCAGTCTCTAATTCCTTAGCTTTATATCTCTAGGAATATGTGACAATTTTCCTCCTGAAATATTCATGAATAGTCAATTTTCTCTCAAATCATCCCTTGAGCACTAAATGAATTCATGGATTTTAAATCTTCTGTAACTTGAACATTTTGGATAACCTTTAATTAACACATTAATCTGAGTGTAAAATTGGAAATACTTCAGATATTCTAGTATTATTTCTGCAATGACTTCATAAATACATTGGTGGATGAAATTTAGCTTCAGCAAATATCTCATCAAACCTGAGGGCAATACATCAAACATTTTGACACATGTAAGTTCTATTCTACTGCAAGTATTGAGAGTCACTTTTAAATTGTTGATAATAAGAAATCCATGTCATTCATTCAAAAAGTAATATTTAGTGAGTAGTTACTCTGTTTCAGGTGATATGATGCCTCCTATCATTATAGTTTCTGAGAAAAAAATAGAAACCTACATATGTAAAATGTCATTTATTATGTTATAGGGAAAAATGAATCAGTGTAGGGAGGAAGAGTTTGGTGGGGTGAGAATGTGTATTTATTTAAAAGAGAATAATATATCAGCTATGAAACATACCATGCTCAAAACCCAATAGCATCAATCTTAAGCTCTTGAGTTTTTTGGTTAGCTGTGCCTTCTATTAACATGAGTAGGCTAGACTGATTTGACTGGTGCTACTCTTGGTTCACAGTTATCTGGCAAGTCCCCTGAGAATTGGCAGATCTAGGCTCAAATATCTTTAATTCCCTCACATGTCTGTTAGCTGGCCAACTGGTAGGGCTTGGGTTGTCAGGGCCACATGTCTTTTATCACCTGGTAGACTAATTCTAGTTTCTTTGTATAGCTATTTTCAAGGTCCAAAAGAGGAAATAAATGCAGATAAAGTTTCATGAAGCCTAGACTGAGTACTGGCACAATGTGCCCTTTGCTGAGGCAATGTAATTCCCAAACTAGCTTAAATTCAAGAAGAGATCAATTAAGCCCATGTCTCTTTATAGGAGAGGTTGTAAAGTCCTATTGGAAAAGGCATGGATACAGTGAGGGTGAAAATTTGTAGGCATATTGCCATTGATATATCATAGACGGTCGAGGTAGTCTATTATCAGAAGATATGATTTGATATGTACAAAGTTTTAAGTTTGGTAAGGAAATGACAAAAGAAATGCTCATTTTATCATTCTCTTTGCCTTTTTTAAAATATAATAAACTTTTTTAAAAAGTGGTTTTAAATTACAGATAATACACATCAAAGTATAAGGCATTCCTTTATACCCCACCCATTCCACATTCCACATCTTCCCCTATTAATAACTTCTTACAATTGTGTGGTACATTTGTTACAATTGGTGGGCAAATATTGAAGCGTTGTTACTAATGAAGTTCTATAGTTTACATTGTTGTTTACACTTATTTCCAATGCCCTAAAAATGCCCTATGTTTCACCTATTATTCCCTTCCACCTCTTTTCATAAACTCTGGTAGTCACCATCTTTATATCAATGTTTCATTTTCCTCCATTACTACAATATTAACACATTTACTTTGTCCATGGTTGCATGTCCCCCACATGTTTGTTCATATGATTTTTGGGATGGTGATGTCAACTCTGCCTCAGGTTGAAGGGGTTTAGATTTTATGGGGCAGAGAGAAGGAAGTGTTTTGCTTGCAGTTGTAGATATCAATTGTTTTTTGAGATAGAATTTTTTCAACAACATCATTTTGGTAGTTGTCTTGGTTGTGTCTGATGAACTGAAAAGAAGGTGTCGGCTGCAAGTCTTCTGAACAGACCAAAGATTTACGTGTCTGAGTCATATATTTACCAGGTATACTGCTAATTATAAGCTCAATTAAAAGGAGTAGAATAATCATATTCACAGAAATTATAAATGAATGTAATGCTTTTATCTTGGGGAGATAGGTTGTCATATTTTCCAAGATAAGGCCCACTGACAGGGTGCTAATTCCATGGGGTTATGTGCCTTGCCTATAGTGTCTGGATAGCTCTAAAACCCCCAGGAGCACTTATTTGAGGCTTTGTTCATGGTGGCAGTTAGTGGGATCTGCCTGAGACATTCATAAATGTAACCTCTGGAATGACCTCTGACTCATTTTGAAATGTTTTAGTCATAATTTTTTTTTGTATTTGATATTTCCCACATTTGATCAAGGTCTTTTTCCAAATGCATCACTAGTTGGCACTTGGTAATAATTCCTGGAGGCCAGGGAGGCTTATCCCCAGAAGTCATGTCCCACACCAGGGGAAACGTAGTGAGTTTATTTGTTGAGTTTGGCTCCAGAGAATTCACATTTGAGGTTTTCATGAGGCAACTATTAGGCATCAGTTGTTAATAGATTGTTTCACTTTTTTAAGAATAAGGGTAATAAGTACAAGCACTACTATTGAAGGTTTAATATTGCTGTTTTCTTTTATTAGCCACCGCCTATATACTCCAGAGATTTTAGACACTGTAGGTGAGAAAGTAGCAGGACTCTCCAGGATGGGAGTTTAAATTTTGTTGGTTATTGTGTGGGTCTTCAATGATGGAAAAGACATCCTTTGACAACATAAACACATTCATTTTCCATAGTGGCATGCCCCAGGTGCACTACTCCCCTCACATCCCCTACCACCAACATCCTGCACCATTGGCACTCCCCTGCCATAGGTCCCACAAGAGCACTCCCACCATCATATTCTCAACCATAGTTCTTGGCCCACCCGAGATCACCAGTTCACACATTCACCTGTTACTTCTTCCTGCCCTCCCTAAAGTTCCATGGAGTCCCCAAACCACTCTCCTTCCCACTGACACTCACACTCTAGCACTGCCAACCCCTCAGATCAGCACCCCACCCTCACCCCTGCCCACTCCCAAATCACCAGCATTCACCTTATCATAAATTCTGCCCATATTAAGCACTGGCTTACTGCTCTCTACTTCCTTTCTATCTCCTAGTAACCTATCTTCTAGATTCTTCTTGCAAGAGTCTGCTCAATATCTTTAGTTCATATCAGTGAGATATGCAATATTTGCCTTTATGACTGACACATCACTCAACATAAGGCCTTCAAGATTCTTCCATGTTGATGGATGTGTCAATACTTCATTTCCTCTTACACCTCAGTAACATTCCATTTTATGTATATACCTCATTTTGTTTAACTCTACATATGTTGATGGACAGTTGGTTTGCTTCCAAATTTTGGCAATTGTGAATAATGCCTCAATGAACATGGTTGTACATATAAATGTTTGAGTTCCTGCTTTCAAGTCTTCTGGGTATAGTCCTATAAATGGGATTGCCAGATCATATGACAGTTCTATGTTTAGTTTCCTGAGGAAACCACTAAACTGTCTTCCACAATGGCTGCACCATTTCTACACATTGGTGATGCTTCTTGCTTTGATGTTGTTGGCTGATGATTGATCAGTGTGGTGGTTTTAGAGTGTTGCGGGGAATGTGTCAATTTCTTCAAAAAAGACAAGAGTGAAGTTTGTCACATTAGCTAACTCTTCTTTTCATTAAAGATTTCCATGCACCATGCAATACTATTTGCTAGCCATTTGCAACAGTAGTACATATTTCAAAGCTGAAGTCAATACTCTCAAAACCTGTTGTTGCTTTATCAAGAAAGTTTAAATAATATTTTAAATGTGTTTTTGTCATTTCAACAATGTTTTCAACATCTTAACCAGGAATAGATTCCATTTCAAGACAACAATTTCATTGCTTATCTGTAAGAAGCAACTCCCTATCTGTTAAATATTTATCATGAAATTGCAACAATTCACACCCATTTCAGTCTCCCCTTCTAATCCTCATTCTCTCTATATATCCAGCCCATCTGCAGTTACTTCCCCTCAAAATCATCCATGAACTTTGGAAACATCTTCTATACTCCTCTTAAATTTGACATTGTGACCTCCTCCCATGAATTGTGAATCATATTATTGGCACCTAAAATGGTGTTGTGTTCCTGAAGGTTTTCAATTTACTTTGCCAAGATTCAAGAAGGAATCATGATCATTGACTGCTATAGCTAAATGACATTTTGACCCAAAGATCAAAATGACTCCTTGATCCATAAGCTGCAGAATAGATGTTGGGTTATCAGACATGAAAACCATATTAATCTTATTGTACACTACCATCATAGCTCTTATGTGTCCTTGTGCTTTGTCAATGTGCCATGATATTTTGAAAGAAATCTTTTTTTATGATCATTAGTTCTGAGCATTGGGAATAACTTATTCAGTAAATGATGTTGTAAAGAGATGGGCTGTCATTCAGGCTTTCTTGTTCCATTTATAGAGCAAAGGCAGAGGAGATTGTACAAAACTTTTAAGGGTTCTAGGATTTTCAGAATGGTAAATGAGCTTCGACTTCAATTTAAAGTCACCAGCTGCATTAGGCCCTAGCAAGAGAGTCACCCTGTCCTATCAAGTGAGGACAACAAAAAAAGAATGAGGATACCCTGAAGAGAAAGTGCCTTTAATTTTCAAAATCCTCTTTCAATTTCTCAGACTTTCCTTCTTGCTTTTGAAATGATTCTCTGCTTTCTTTAAAATGATATACATTCTATCAATTCCAGTAATTTAGTTGCCTGAGGTGAGTATTAAGAATCTCAGCAAATATGTAAATTTATCTAAATCAAAACATCATCCTTAGGAATATTAAGACTGTGTTCTCATAAAGCCATTCCAATTATGACAGGGAGATATAATGCTCCTTTAAAAGAAAGACCTGCAGGCAACATTCTGGCTTTCCATATTTTCCAAACAATGTGCTTCCTGACAGGATTTTAAGCCCAAATTACCCAGGTTTTCTCAACATTGTCTTTCATCTGCCTAGTATTCCACAAGAATGAAGATCTAGAAGGGTGACTTTATAATCCAGGTTTTCTTACCTGACTGCTATGTGGCCACAAGTCCTCTAGATGATCTGCTCAATTCAGGAATTTTCAGACTCTTTCCATCCGAGTCATCTGAGTTGTTAGGGAAATAATATTCAAAGTAAGTCTTCTGCCAATTCTTGAAACTTCTACTCAAGGTAAAAGAGGAAGTAAACAGTTTGATAACTGAATTAAAACCAAATGCAATCCACATCCAGACAATCCCCTAAAGGGTTTGCAAAGAAAGAAAAAAATGTCACCTTTTACACAGCCAGTTAGATACAGCCCATCACAGACATATTCTCATGATAAATGATAACTGGACCTCCAGTAAGAGGTCTTGACAGCATCATTCATCATACATAGTTCATCTATTACTTACCTGATAATGGGGGTGAGCCTCTCTCTTAGTTAATAGCCATTATCCAAAGGATATATAATATTCTCATATCTTTAAGACAGGAGGTAGGTGGCAATTTGGACCTAGGTGCCCATCTAGGTTAGGGTAGAAATTGGGAGAGAAAAACACTGTCTTCCTGATGATTCAGTTTCCAAGATATGGTTCCCAGCTGCTTGAACAACACATTCCTTGGTTGTAAAGCTGGCAGGAGTCCTATTTAGCTTTTTCAAAAATTTATCTTCTTCAGAAAAGGACAGAGAAATAATGTAAAATAAGAATTTTTCTTACATAGTAGATCAAAGTAAAGGAAGGAAGGGAAAAGTCTCCACCTTCTTGAATGAGGGAAATTTCATTTTTTTTCCCTTATTCATGTGTATTTACATTTACAGGTGCTTGCAACTTTATTTCATATCCCATTTTAATATAGTGCATTTCATATCAGAATATGAGGATCACTTTGGAGGAAAATTACCATCTTCAAATCTGCAAATCTTCTATAATCCAAAACACAATGAATCGGTACCCTGAAGTTATGGGATTATAACATCATATTGCAGATTTTCTTTGTTCCTTGAAAACCTAGAATCAAAGCAATTTCCTTTGCCTGCATTGTAATGATCAATGGAATTCACAGGACCACCTTCCATTCAAAAGGAAGGCAAATGGACTCTATCTCTTTTCAGGAGAAGCTGTAAAGGCACATGATCAAAAGAATGGAAAAGGGTAGAATAAAAATCTTGTACATTTATGGCCATGGAAAGCTACACTGATAAGGTATGATTAAATTGATGTCTTAATGTCATGACAAAATGAAAAGGCACTGATTGTGACATTCTGTGGAGCTCAGACTTCGAAAAAATCAAGCAAAATACAGTCTCTAACTGTGTTAGTTGGAGACATTTGTGTTGCTTGTAGCAAATGCTACAAGCAAATGTCATATCCCATTTAATATCTTGCCTCTCTTTGAATAGAAGGATTATCTAGTAGGAAATCTCCAAGTTTGTAAATAATCTGTCATAAGAACACAGTTGAACAGATGTCTGAAGATTTTACAGCATCTCATTTACCTGAACTAGCTATGGCCCCGAACCCAGGCTAAAGGCTCCATTTCTGAGTCTCATATCAGCAGGGCTGCTCCACGGTGTTGGCTGCGGGATATTCCTGCAAAGTCCTAGGAAGGATGGAGGTGAAATTCTTGGAGCACAAGGTTGGTGAGCTCCCACCACATTTTCAATATTACTCAATTTGTGATGAATCTGTAAGCAACTTTATATTAATTTGGTCACTTCATTTTCTACTTGGTTTAGACACTTGATTTCTGTTGTCTGCCTCAAAGAGTCTTAATGCCAAAAACATTTGAAAAATATGACAAAGTTTTTTTTTTATAAAATTTTATTTCCCCAGAATATGTAAGTTTATAATAAACTCTTTTCACTGTGACTGAAATTCAGAATAACTTATGGAGTTGTAAAAGATCTCCGAAATAACTCATTAGTATATTGCTTAAAATTACGTTTTATTTCTAAATAAACTTGATAGAATTGATGCTGTTATTTATTTATCTTTTCCTTCATAAATTTATTTAAAAATACTAGCTGCAATCTACTACAGGTCTGTTACTTTTCTGCATACCTGGGATATAACCATGGTGGTTAACAATGAATGACGTGGGCTTTGCTCTCAGGAGTGTAAGTGCTAAGGGAAACAGCCATGTTTAAAGAATTCCACAAAAATGTAAAATTTGATTTAGGACATCAGAAAGGAGGGAGTTATAAGAGTCTTTTCTTTTTATGCTATCCAAAATGGAAAGAATTGTAACATTTGGAAGAAGTTGAAGTAGGCAGTTAACAAGAACATATTTTTCTTTTGAAAGTTCACTCCCATTCCAATGGTGAACACTATGTAGAGAAGGAAGGACAGGTGTAAGAAGACCAGCTAAGGAATTATTTGAGAAACTCACAAAAGAGCCTGGTGGCCTGGTCTAAAGGCATTACAATGGAGATGGAAAGCAGTGCATGGATTTGGCAAAACATCAGTTGTAAAATGAGTAGGATTTCACAGTGGACTGGTAATGATGTTGGAGGTAAAACATAGTCTCAAGGGAGAACACAAAGCCTCTGGTTTACACACTTGGAGGTGTGGTGGCCTGATCCCTTGGCTGGGCTTGGGCAGGTTCGGCTTATGTGGGGGTGAAAAGATCGTGAGTTAGTTTTCAGAGATTGCAGGGCCATTAAACATTGAATTTGAAGTGTCATTGAAACATCCTGGAAATGATTTAATAGTTTAGAATTCAGAAGGGAAATCTGAACTGGAGCTATAAATTGCTAAAGGATAATTTCCTTCCATTCAGTAACATGGAGATTTATAGAATTAATGCTTTTGTTTATTCATTTTCTTTCTATTTCAATACATCATATAATATTAATTCACCAAATACTCTCTGTCAGATATGGTGGCAGGTACTTTGTGGATATAATTTTTTCATAAGTATCAATAAAATTGTTAAATTATATGCATAGAAAATATATGCATTTTAATTTTATTTTTAAATATAACCATGAAATATGCATAAAACAATGTCCATACATTTTTGATTAACAAAACAGGGACATTGTCTGTATGATCTGTACAGAGAGGTGGACATGATGGAACCAAGCAAAGCCTCACCTGCACCCACTGGCTTATAAAATCCATTAAGATTTACACACTAATGGACAACTACCACTTCCTTTGTTGTTCATATTAAATTTTCTTATTTTAAATCCTTAGTTTCTTTTCCTTTCATGGTCCCTACTATGATCCTCCACACCTGGATGCTTTCCAAGATATATTTCTGACCAATTCATTTTTAAAACCATTGACCCTATATTGTATCCTCCTTCCCTCAATCTCTCCCTACTGGACTCTCTTTCCTGCCAGGCCTTTCTGATCAATGTCTTATGATGCTAATTTCATTGCAGTCCTACCTCAGTTTCTTTGCTCAATACTACCTTTTCTTCTGAAATCAAAGGAAAGCAATAAAAAAGATGAAACTCATCTTTCTTAGCCCTTCTAAATACCATTCTTTATTTCTGTAAACATAACTATCTATAAACCTGTACAGATTTCTCCATGACATGGATACCTAAAATATTAATTTTATTTTTTATAGTTCTGACATTTCCTAGCCCTGTGAAGTTACTTTACTAATCTGTGGTACAAGGATATAATAATTGTAGGTTTTGTAGGATTGGTGTGAGGCTCAATGAGTCTGTGCATGTAAAATGCTTTGAGCAGTGCCTGGCATCTAGACCACATCTGGACACTGCCTTCATTTTCAGGCTCCACAGATTACTGTTTCTTCCCAGTTTATTATGTCCTGAGTCTTTATTATAATAAAAATACATCCTCCAATCTCAGAATCCTATAGTTTCTGATCTAACTTTTTTTTTTTGCCAGCTTTTCTTTGGAATACTCTACACTATCTTTCTTTTTCACCAACATCACAATAAAGTCAGACATAGATCTTGTTTTAAATATACTTTTTAATTTTTTGAAAAGATACTTAGAATGCATAAATGTTACATAAAAAAATATAGGGCATTCCCATATGTCCTGCTCCCTACTTCTCCCATATTTTCCCACATTAACAACATCCTTCAATAGTGTGGTATATTCTTAACAATTGATGAACACATTTTGGAGCATTACCATAAAGCATGGATTATAGTTTACATTGTAGTTTACACTCTATCCTGCACAATTTTGTAAATTATGGCAAGATATATAATGCCTGTATCTGTCATTGCATTGGCATTCAGGACAATTCCCAATTCCTGAAAATGCCCCTGAATTACAACTGTTTTTCCCTCTCCCTCTCCTCAGAAGCCTGGCCACTGCCTCCACATCAATGATAAATGCTCTTCCATTGCTAGAATCCCAATAAGACTATAGTAGAATACCAGTAAGTCTATTCTAGTCCATCGTTCATTCCCCAATCCTGAGAGTTCTGGGATGGTGATGCCCATTCTGCCTCTAATTGAGAAGGGGTTTAGATCCCATGGGGTAGATGGATGGGACTATCTTACTTGTAGTTGCAGACTCTCTCTGTTCCTTGGGATGGTCAGTTTCCATCATCATCCACATGTTAGTTGTCCTGGGTGAGTCCAATGAAATGGAGAGTAGGCATTGCAACACTGCTGAGATTTCGGGCCCAACTGGCAGATGGATAGCCCAAAGATTTAAGTCTCTTGGACATACAACTATCAGCTCAAATACTATATAAAGGTTCAAATAAAAGGGGCAGAAGAGCCATGTGTAGGGCTCCCCAGTGTGACAGAGTTGTACTCAGGCAAAGATCTTTAATTTCCAAACCACATAGTCATTTTTTCAACCCTTAGCCAGGTTGTCATTGTTTAATGTTAGGATAATTATAATGATTATCTTGTTACGCTCTATATATCTCAATTAATCTTCATGAAATCATGCTAAAAACATTTTATTGTGCTTGATGTCATTGTAACAACTTGTGTGTTGCAACATTAGTTTCTGAATTACTACTCACTGACCTAAAAAGACAGGCTTTAATTTCGGTGACTTTGCTGAGAACAGACTCCTAAATATCAATTCTGGAAATTCTGAATGGTTTGTCTAGGTGTGGCTCAAGATTCATATTTTCAACCAGGTTCCACCTGATTCTGATATTCAGATTATCTGGGATACTGAGATGATCTTAGTTGATTATGTGACCTTGTGTAAACTTTCAGAGGTTGAGTTGTTTCTTTTTAAAATTATTATATGATTTCAGAGAAGGTGAGGATAGAAAAGATAGTTTCCCAGCTGGCACTGAAACAGAATGACTTTCACACTTTCTGCACCCTCAGAGTGTTATCACATGTAAAATGACCTAGATAGTATTTTGTATAAACAAGAATTCATTCTAACTCTTGTTCCATGGATTCTCACAGCACTGGATCTAAAAGGTAAACTTGCATCCAATTAATGTTTCCCTCAGATTAGACATGTGTGCTTTCACACACTGTTTCGTTAGTCTTTCTTAAACATCCAGGAAATCATCTTTTCCCAAGTCCTGTTCATTTTCTGAAGTGCTCTTCCCTGACCTTGGAATGCCAGGCTCCTCCCCTATTCATGCATGAGGCCAACTGTCCCCTACTCAAAAAGGACATTTCCTTATTCCACATTTTATGTGGACTCTTCTAGGCCAGTTATGCTGCATGACACTTCCTGTTTTATCTTCATGCTATCCATGACTAACTCTAAATTTTTGAATGTGTATAGGCATGGGAAGGAGAATATATTGTATTGCAGAAAAACCTATTAATTATCTAGTAGAAATTGAAGTTAAGTAACCTTATGTTTGAATATTAAATTAACTTCATGGAAGAGCAGGAAAAAAAACTCATGGGGTTAGAGGACAAACCTGATGAAAGTATTAGCATCTTCTAAATGCAAATATGTGGTGGACCAAGAACAGGGTAGATTGATGATGAGAAGGAATGCCTTCCCTGATAATGTGAGTCTGTGCAGCACCATTCCTGAATGCCTTGTGAGGGGACACTCTCCTAAGGTAATAAGCCCTTAAGGAAACAAATTACAGAAAAATGAAATTATTATTAATTAGAATTGGTACAACACTTGCCTTAAGACATGACACATAAAGGGAAACTTCTTGGGAGCATTAGGAAAAACTTCTTTGCAGGAAAAGTTAAACCATGATTGAGAATTTTGTTATTCATAAAAATATTAAATTGTCCCAATTTTTCTCTTTTCCTCTGATGTTCATGCAGAAGGTTGACAATGAAATGGACCTAGGTTCACATTGCCCTACCTTTCCTGAGCAACAACATTGCTACAGGGGAGGAAATCTCAGAGAATCAGGACAGTAGTCACTACAGAAATGCTATTTATTTTTGTGTACCCTCCCAGTAAAATGAATCCTTTATGAAGTCAGGGGATCTGTGTTACTTGTTGGTAATTTAATGTCTTATGCCTAGAAGTGTTAATGATATTTTTTGCCTAATTCTATAAATATCGTTGATTTTGGGCAGTAATAAATGAAGAACTGCTCTATCAGACTTTGTAAACTGAAGCCATTTTATCTATTACCACAAGGTGGAGGTGTTACACTTCAGGTCTGCTAATCACTTCATTAGTGATATTAGAAAATGGTGGACTTAAAGTGCAGTGCGAAGAGTGACTTGTAAGTATCTGGTGACTCATTTCTGGAGATAGTATTTGTGTTGAGGGCAATACACAGGTCTGGTTTTGGATATACTAAGGTGTCTTTGGAATGTTCAAGAGGAGCTTTAATATCTATTTAAAATTCAGAATAGACCGAGATAGATATACAATGTGTGCATTACACCTTCATCTAGCCAATGATATGTGTATATTCCATGTATGTTGGGCACCATATTTATAAGATTCAATAAAATTCTGAAATTATGCACTTACAAATATCTTCTAAAATATCTTCTAAAAAATTGATTTATGTTTTCACGATGGTTGCAAGTGGTTTGAAAGAGTACAATTGATAATAAAAACATTTAAATTTGTCAATTTTGCTGAACTTTGTTGACAATTGGAGTCTTGGGTTGATTTCTGGGTTTTTTGCAGGTGTACAGTTGCATTTTCTGTGGTCATGATATTTTTATTTCCTTCTATTACTTGTCTTCAGAATTCACTGCACAGGAACGTTTGCCTTTATACTTTCTAATAATTTGCATAGGCTCCTCAGGAACTTGGTTGTCTGCTCAGAGCTCTATTAATGCAGTTTCCCTGGAGATGGCACCTGAGTGCACCAGACGGGTGAGCAAGATGATGTGACAGTCCCAGCTCCTCATCCTCCTGGTGCTCTCGGTCTCAGGTGAGAGGTTTAGAAGAGAATTATCTTTACAAAGTTGGAGAATGGTTTTACCATACAGGGTGAATAAATCATTTCATATAAAGTAGATCAGATTATATATGCTAAACAACAAATCCTACATTTAAATATGTATTTTATATATTTTTGATTCAATGTATGATCTATGATCTTTTCTGGGTATAGGTGCTAGTGGGGACATCATGATGACCCAGTCTCCAGGCTTATGGCTGCATCTCCAGGAGAGACCATCACCCTCAAGTGCAAGTGCAGCCCGAGTATTAGCAGTGCCTTAAACTGGTACCAGCAGAAACCAGGACAGGCTCCTAAATTGCTCATCTGTGGTGCATCCAACTGGCCATCTGGGGTCCCTGATTGATTCAGTGGCAGTGGGTCTGGGACAGATTTCACTCTCACCATCAGCAGATTCCAGGCTGAAAATGTGGGATATTATTATTGTCAGCAATATAACAGCAATCCACTCACAGTGCTTCAGCTTCGAACACAAACCTCCTCCCCTGGGTGATGAGTCCTGCAGCACCAGCTGCTTCCTCCTCATACAGACCTGAACTCTGCTTCCTCTATCTTCTAGGAGATTGTACCATAGAAACGTCCATGTATTGCATAGGTAGATCAAATCAATGGGTTAATAAATTTCTATCTTTTACCCTATTTGTAAGGGTCCTGTAAGCTTTACACCCTTCAGATTGATTCTGTCTTCAATATGCCTCTTTAATGATGAAAATTTTAACATCTTTTTTCCCTCATTATTTCAATCCTTATCCTTCAACTCTAGATCTTCCCAGGATTGAATCCTTGATCTTTCATATTCAAAACACTCCCAATAGAGGGTCATCTTTTTCCCTTACTCTTTTCTTCCATGCACCCTATTTCCATACAAACCTTTCCTTCCAGTGTCACAGAAGGTGATTTGATTTGCTACTTTTCCTTCTTTTTATTCTTTAGATAATTATTTTCATTTGTTATTCCCATCAAATAATAATTGTAAATGCCTTTAATGCACATACTCATTAAGAATGCTTATGTTATAAGGGATGATGCTTATTCAATGAAATATTTTAATCTTAGTTTGGATATAAAATTTTCCACCAAGCTTCATATTTCTGGGATTGTCACCCTCTTCTATAATTCACTTATAAAGTGGTTGAACCATAAAACTCACCAAAAATTCAATGTTTTTTCTATTAAAGGATCTAGGTTTAATGAATAATATTCCCATTTGTTTGAAATGATGGATAATTATTTTTACAACATTGCCAAATATTGTATGTTACATTTGTGTAAAAAAGAAAATAATGCAAAAAGTAATATATGTAAATTTGATGGTTTGAAGCAGTATGGACCTCAGTAAAGTGTGATCTTAAAATTAATCTATTCTGTGAGTGTAACCTATTGTAGGTGGAATCTTTTGAGTAGGTTACTTCAGTTACTGCTTGGCCCACTGTGGGTCTCAATCCTGTTACTGAGTCTTTTATAAGCGAATGAAATTCAGACAAAGAAAGAGAAAGCCATGGAAGCAAGAATCTGTAAGCAACAAAACCTGGAAGAGAAGGAAGTGACAAGCAGTTGCTGCCATGTTCCTTGCCATTGGCAGAGGAGTCCAGGATTGCAGGCAGCTGGTCTTTGGGAAGAAAATATTGCCTGATGATGCCTTGATTTAGACAGTTTTCTCAGCCTAAAAATTGTAAGCTTCTAAGTTAATAAATACCTATTGTGAAAGCCGTCCCGTTTCTATACCCTGTTAAACTAGAACAATCTCTATTCAAATATTCACAGAATAACTGAAAATCAGCCTCCTTTTTTCTTTCCTCCATCTCTTTCAGCCATTCGCATTCTTTCAAAGGCAATTGTCTAATTTTTTAGCTTTATCCATCCAGAAATAGGTGACAACGTTCCTCTTGAACTTTTTCATCAATTGCCCACTTTCACCCTAATCATCCTTTGGATACTGAAGGAATTCATTGTTCTTAATTCTGCTGTAACCTGAACACTTTGGATAACCTTTATTACTACATTAATCTCAGTGTAAAAGTGGAAATGCTCCAGAAATTCTAGCATTATTTCTTTAATTTAGTTTCACCAAATATCTCATCACTCCTGAGGATAATACACAAAACTCTCTGACACACATAACTACTCTTTATTGCTAGTAACGAGAAGCAGTTTAAGATCGTTGAATCCATGTAATTAATTCACTCAAGAAATTTTTATTGAGCAGTTACTCTGTCAGTTGCAAAAATCCTTCTTGCCCTTATAGTTCAGGAGAAAAAACATGCATATGTAAAATATAAAATATTTACTTGCCATTTTTAAGTGATAGAAAAATAAATCATGGCAGGGGAGAAGAGTGTGGCTTAAGAATGGATAGCAATATAAAAAAAGATAATTTGTCTGTTAGCTATTGCCAGGTAATACACCATGCCCAAAGTCCAATAGCATAAACCTTAAGTTGTTGAGTCTTTTGGTTAGCTGTGCAGTCTGTTATTATGGGTAGGGTAGACTGATTTCCTCCTCATGTGTGTTTGCTGGCCATCAACCTGGCTTTGGGTTGACTGGACCACATGTCTTTTACAACCCAGCAGACTAATTCCAGCTTCTTCTCTTGGCTATTTTCAGGCTCCAAAAGAGGAAATAAAATCCCAGAACAGAGAGTTGTATACCCTAATGGATCAACTACCTCTTCCTTGTGCCTTTTATGTTAAAACTTTCCTATTTTGGCTCCTTCTCATTCTCCTTTCCCTCCACTGGTCCCTGCTTTTTTCCTCCATATGTGGTATAAAGATATAAACCTGGCCATCACAAATTCACAAACTCCTCCAGAGACAGAAAGAAAGTGTTTGTCACTCTCCCTCTTAATGTCCTTGACCTTCTGTTAGTGTAGGACCTTCTGCTCAGGGTCTCCTGATTTTACATTTACAGGCCTAGCTCAATGCCTTTGCTCTTTTCTACCACTTCTTTTGAAAATATAAGAAAATTTTAAAAGACAGATTATTATCTCTCTATCATTCTTTTCCTGTTAAAGGTCATTCATCAATTTTCAATTCCAAATTTTAAATATGTACAAATTCCCCCATGACCCTTTCCTCTTAGATATCATTTGAATCCTTTTTTGTGCATCCCTGATTCTTTCTACCTACATGTCTTTGAGTAAATTGCTTAATATTTCAATGGCAAGGATTTCTCGGATATGAAATGGATATAATAATTGTACCTATTTTGTAGGGTCATTGTGAGGCAAAATGAGTGAATACATATAAAATGCTATGAGCTGAACCTGATACATAGAAAATACTTGTTTCCTAATGTATTTGGAAGAAAAATAGTGAGTATTGTTCAAATCTGAAAGTGAAACTTCATGCAGGAAACTTTGTTAATCAGCAATGTTTTACTGGTAAGCACTTTTCATAGTTCAGTAGGAATGATAAGAGCTAGAACAGTGGGCACATTGGGGGATGTGTTGTAAAAAGTAAAAACAGATATGGTGCATTCCTGGGAGTATTGTGTTCCTCATTGAGGAAACTTGCCACTTTCTTGGGGACTGATGCATAGACCTTTGTATGTACTGCCTGGGAATTATTGTGTTCCTTCCTGGGGAGGCTGTCCACTTCCTTGGGAATTGACAGAGTACTCAAAAGTTGGCATCTATAGTATCGAGTTCATTGATTATGATCTCAATAAAAGGGACAGTCGCTGGCTAGGACAGTTGAAGTTCCACCCTGATACCGGGTGCTTTGCCCAGGTGTTGTTTCTATTCAGGACTCTGATATCGGCTGCTGATTCGGGACTTCTCAGGCATGAGCTAGCTATTGGTGTGCCCCCCAGTTTGGTGAGCTTATATCTATATGTATGTGTATTGGGAAGGGTTGTGATACAGCAGTTGGACCCCTGTTCATAGACAATTCTTTGCTTATTTCACGTTCTCTCAATTATTAACATAAGCTTAATAAAATAAATAAATATATATCTGTGTGTTGCCTGAGTTAATTAAGTCTATACACACATATATAGCAAAGCATTAGCAAAGTATTTTATTTAGCAGAACACCTATGATTGATAGTATTTTCATGTCTTTCAAAAATGCCTTTTATCCTTAATTATTCATCAATTATTAATGATTAAATTAGCTTTCTGTGCCTAATTTGACAGATTTTAAACAATTTGATAACTTACAATCAAAGAATTCAATTCTTTCACAGTTTGGATGCCAGAAAATTGAAATTTTATCACAAGGCTGAAATCATGGTGTCTGTAAGGTCATACTCCTGTTGGACATTCTCCAGGAGAGTATATTTCTTGCTTCTTCCTGCCCATGGTAGATGCCAGAATTCCTGAAAATTCATTATTCCGGCTTTCAAGTCCAGCATCTTCAAATGTCTCTGTGCTCTGCCCTCACATTGTCATTTCCTGTTTGTCTGTCAAATTATCTTGCCTACATTTTATAGGGATATATGTGATTGCATTTATACCCCAACCATAAAACCCAGGATAATCTTGCCATCTTGAATAAAATTAAGCAAACTACAAGTATATCTCAGATAAGGTAATATGCATGGTACCAGGTATTTTCAGGCTATTATTCTATCTATAGTGTGGACCCTTCAACCCCAATGATACTCATTTATCCTGCATGCAAAATACATTTCCCTCATCCCGACATACCTAAATATCTAAACAAATTACAGCATTAGCATCAACTCAATTCCTAAACTTCATTTAAATATCATCTGCTCAAAAGTCCCAAGTCATCATCTAAATCATCTAAATCCTTTAAGTATGACATTCTGAGTAGGAGCTATGCTGGGGGGAAATTAATTTCTGTTTGTAAACCAATAACTAGAAAATAAGTTTACTGATTCCAAAATACCATGGTGGGGTAGGCATAGTATAAAAGTTTTAAACATTCCAATTCCAAAAGAGAGAATGGAAGGAAGCAAGGAAGCACTGCTCTTAAGCAATTTTGAAATCTTGAGGTTCTGTTAGCTTTCATTGCCTGGGAGTCACCTCTGGCTTATGGTTTTTCCTTGGGCCCATGGCTCTGCCCTCTGGACCTCTGGCTTTGGCCTCTGCACCCAGGTCTCTGGTCTCTGAACCTATGTCTGTGATGTCACTGTCTTCACAGGTGACCTCTGTCTTTATCTGGTGTAGACCAAATTATATACATATTCTTAATCAATGTCTGTATTCCTATGGGTGTGGGTACATTTTATATAGGAACTCTTGAATATTTTATTTTAGTTATGATATGGTACATCTGAATGAAAGGGGACCTTAATCCAGATAACTGGAATCTGTTATCACCATGAGAAATTCAGTCATAGAGATAGAAGGCACAGGCATGAGTCAGAAGATGGAAATCACCAGAACACAGAAGAGAGATGAGAGGACATTGCCATGAATCCAAGGCAGAGTTCAAGGATCTCTGGTAGCCAAAATCAGAATGTTATAGACTTTAAGGAGACTGCCATGAATTGCTGACATCTCAATATTGGATGTCTCCTAATCTCAAAACTGTTAGCCCATAAGTTCCCATTGTGAAAACATCACATTCTGTAGTATTTGTCATATCAGCCTGGCAAACCAAGGCATCACCCTTTTTTTCTTCAATGGCTGTATGAATTTGCATAGTTTTATCAGTCTATAGAATTTTGGAATTCCAACAGCTTCTTTAATTTCATCTTCTTATTGTCCCTTTCAGCTCAGCTGGCAGTGTTTTTGATAATATAATATTCTCAAAAATCTTGTGCTTTAGGAGAGTGCAAACCAATAATGTGAGGAGAGAGTATGGATGAAGAGTCTGAAATTTCATAAATCCTGAGGACCTCTAACAACTTTGAAAAGTTTGGTTACAACTGGATTCTATTAGAGCTACATGGTGCTGTACAACACAAACAAATTAGGATAAAATAAATGGAAACTTTGGAATATTTCCAATTCCCCACAATATCCTCAAATATATTTCTACATATTTTCTTTTAAAATATGCATAAACTGAAGACAATTTCATACACTGAAATAACTGTTGAGTTTTTGCTGTCTTTTCATACAACAGAAACTTTTAAGTGCCATCTTTCTGCTTGTCTCAGAGAGACTTAGCTATAAAGCAGTAAAAAAAAAAAAAAAAGCCAGAATTTGGGATATGAGTGTTCCTGATAGAGATACTTGGAAGCTTAAGGGAAGTCTATAAGAAAAGACAAGCCTGGATTATTAAATATAATATCTGATTTAAAAGGTGGTTTGAAATCTATATGGGTAGCTAAAAAGATTCCTATTTAAAGTCAATTTAAAAAGTCCATTAAGCACCTATCATTTTTATGATGCATGATATATGTATGGCAAGCTGAATAATGTAACTAGAGTGAATTATGCATCATTTTATTTCATGTTAGAAAAATCAATGAAATACGATTAACAATTTAATATCTGAATTCAAGAGAAAACCCTGTAGGTCCTCAGTGCATGTCACAGTGTTTCCTATCATTAGAGAAGAGGGTCCTCCACAGATATTTCCTGGATATTCCCATCTCTGTTTCTGTCTTCTGCTTTTTGGTTAAAGTGATCCATGCTGCACATGCCTAATCTCCTTTACACTTGCAAAAGTTGTCAAGTCACACTACTTTACCTCCAGTTCGTTCTCCCTTTACAGTTAATATCTTAATTTTAGCATCTTTTGCAATGTAGATAGGTAGAGAATTACCCAAATCTTAATTCCTATTTCTTTTTTGCTTAACCATTTTCCTTCAATTTGCTTTTCCTCTTGAAGAACTTGGAAGTGATATGCTTTACCTATTTCATTAAATTCTAATAAAAATAATGTGAAATATTTTCTAGCATCATTCAAATGCTGTTGCAGCTGCTTGCCTGAATGAAATGTTGGTTTCACATCCATGACTGCTGAGACAGGCAACACAAGATAAATCTGGGATCTTGTTAGAATATAGGTTCTAAACTATGAGAATTCTGACCAATTTGACTGCAATTTGTTCCAAGATTCATATTTGTAACTAGTTACCCAGCTGATTCACATATGCATCTAATCTGAGAAAATGTGACCATCTTTGATGGATATGAGACCTTGCATCATTTCCTTTCTGTGGTTGAAGTAATTCCTAGCTAGGGTTACATTTAGCTTGCTTGAAACTGTACTTGTTTCTATGAATTTCCATTTTTCTTCTCTAGTTAAGCATTTGCCTAAAACATTCCATTTCCTAATAAAATAATATTTTTAATAATTGAATTAAAATAAATCAGGATGATTTTATAGACCTTTTTTTAAAACTACCAGCTTCTGCCATGGTCTTTGTTTATAAGATATGTGTGGTAGAGAGTCTTGTAAAGTAAACAAGCTAAAGTTGATATAGACCAGCAATTATATACCTCACTTTTCATGGCCCTTGTCCATTTCATCTTTACACAACTAAGTTTTCCTGGTCTCAGATAGTGATGGCTGAAGTATGTCATGCTGCTCTCTCACTGCCTCTTGCTCTACTAGCCAGTTGTGACTCAATCTGTGTTTTGGTCTTCTACATGTGCAAATTGGCCATGTGACTAATCAGTGGGTATCAGAAATTCCTAGGAGTGCTCTATCAAAATATCACAAACTGAATGGCTTTGCCAACAGATTTATTGTCTCACAGTTCTGGAAGCTTGGAGCCTGAAATATAGGTTTGGGCAGGTCCATGTTACCCCTTAACTTATAGGCGAGAATGGTTTCCATGACCCTTTCTACACTGCTGGCATTGGCTTCCTGCCACTCTATGGCATTCTCTACCACAATGGTCACATGGCATCTCCGCTCTGTCTGTCCATCTGTATTCAATCTCTTCTTCTTAGGTGATTACCAGGCATATTGGATAAGCACCCACCTTAGTTCATTTTGGACTCATCCCAACACCTTCAAAAATCCTGTTTCCATATATGGTCACATTCAGGGAACTTCCTGTTAGGACTTGAACATATCATTTTGTGGGGTACAAATAAATCCATAACATTGGGGGTAATGGAAAATGTAGGGAATTACAGATTAGTTATATGTAGAATATTGGTGGGTAATAGAGACTCAGCAGTCCTGCTACAGAAGAAATAGAGGAGAGTGCAAAAACTCTTGCTACAGTGGTTTTGTCATCAAGTGTATGGTGTAAATTTGTGACTTTATTAAATTGTTTGGTAATAGTTGTTTTTATTTTATAAGAAAAGTTTTTAGGAGCAAAGAGATAAAAAACCAAAGTGCATGTTTCACAAACACCTACTGAATTTTTCTCAACCGTTAGAAAATATTAAATAGGAAACATGCAAAAAGTTTAGTGATATTTACTGTATGCCATGAGAGCTGACCACATGAAATCAAGAAGACATAAGTCTGTAAAACAACATAAGCATCCAATTTATGTGCAAGTGTTTATTTTAAGAGAATAGGGCTTGAAAAATTTCACTATGTGTAGCTGTTGAAGGTTCATTTTTGTGCCGCTATGATTTGAACTTTCTTTTAGATATTTAAGGGTTCTTATGAAATAATTTTCCTCATTTTGATTCTGCTTCCCTGTACAGAAATTTAGACCTTTTATGCTTGCGCCATTAATAGAAGAATAATTTTGTACACAGGCAAACGACACCAGTTTTATATCAGTAACTCATGCTTTAAAAAAATCACTTAATTTCTATATTGATTTACTTTTTTCCTCATGCAATTTATGATTACAGAAAAGTTTTGGAAATTCATTCTGGAGGTAGTGTAATATTTGATATTACAGTGAAAACTATTGTAAATTCAGTTAAGCCTCTCAATATTAAAGATGACTAATTTATTTTTGTGATTGTTTTAAAACAAATTAGGTAAAACACAACCGTCAATTGTGGTAAAATAATTTTGCCAAAAAGTTATTAAACCTAGGGAGTGGCAACAATAAATTGGTCATGGTCCACAAATGTTTATAATTATATACAAATCTCTTTGGCATTCTCGTGATTGAAAGAGAAACTGCAATGGCAAAAATTACAAACGTAATATATTAACTAGTTATTTATGTGTACCCAAAATATATGTTGAAGTCATAACTAAGCTCCAGCATCTCAGAATGTGCCCTTAATTAGAACTAGGTTCATTGTATGTTGGATTAGTTAAAATAAAGTGAGGTCACCCTGGAGCAGATTGGGTCCCATTCCAATATGCTCCTTGCCCTATAAGAAGAGGGCGTGGTAATTTTACAGACAAAGCCACAGGGGAGAAGGAAAAGTGAACATAGAGAAGGAGATTGGAATTATGCTAACACCCCCAGAAGTAGGAAACAGTCTTGGAATAGATTCTTTCTAGAGAATGCAGATGGTGCACAGCCCTGCCAATGCCCTGATTTATGATTTCCAGCTTTCAAAACTGTGAGGCAATAAGATCTTTTGTTTTTCAGCTACCTAGATGAATGGTGTCCCTACACACTCAGATATTGCTTATTTGTACACACACAAACATGCAGGCACACACAGAGATAGACACAGAATAACTGAATACCAAATTTTGTGTATGTAGAAGTCAAACAAAAATGAAAGAATGCAATACATACCTTTTCTCTTTGCTGCCTATTATGAGTTGGTTTTCACAAAGTTTTGAGCCTTTAAAGAAGTACATAATTCAACCAAAGTGGTAACGAACTTTGATATTAAACTTTGATTAAGAAACTCCTCTAAATTTTTTGCAAATATATAGGCAGCTGACTCAATGGGAGAAAATATTTGACAATTACAGATCTGGTAAGAGTTTAATAACAATGATATATAAGGAGATCATACAACTCAACAATGAAAAGAAACTATCTGATTAAACAATGGTAGAAAGATTTGAAAAGACCAATGTCCAAAGAAGAAATGTAAATGGTGAAAAACTCATGAAAGCATGTTCATCATCACTAGTGATTAGGGAAATGTAAATCAAACTACAATGTTGGAGAGGATGTGGAGAGATATGAACGCTTATTCACTGTTCCTGGGAATGTAGAATGGTACAGCCACTGTGGAAGACTGTTTGGCAGTTCCTAAGGAAGTTGAATATAGACTTGCCATGGGACCCAGAAATACCACTGCTAGTATATATCCAGAAGAACTGAGAGCATTGACAAGAATAGACATCTGCACACTGATGTTCATAGCAGCATTAATGCAATAGGCAAACGTTTTAAACAACCCAGTTATCCATCAACTGATGAATGGATACACAAATTGTGGAGCATACACATGACGGAATATTATGCAATGGTAAGAAGAAATGAAGTCCTGAAACATATGACAACATGGATGAATCTGGAGGAAATCTTTTTGTGTGAAGCAATTTGTTGTTTGTACAAAAGGAAAAATATTGTATGATTGTGCTATTATGAACTAAATATATTATGTGAAATATGAATATGGTAAAATTGCATAAAGACCATTTTTCTTTGGTGCTGAACAAATGTAAGTTATTGCTACAAAATGTTAATATCAGACAAAATAAACATTACACTAAGTGAAGCAGACCAGACACAGATTAATACATATTGTATGATTCCATTATATAAAATGTAAATATAATCATTTTATAAAGATGAAAGTAGATTAGTGGTTATGTAGGGCTGAAAAAGGATTGCTAAGGGGTGTGGAGTCTTTCTTTTTGGAGTAATGAAATTGTTCTTAATTTTTTTTAGATGATTGTACAACATTGTTATTGTACTCAAAACCATTGATTATACATGTTGGGTAGATCATATGGTATGTGAATATATTTCAATGAAACTGCTGAATAAACTAATAAATAATTGTACAAGAATAGCCAGAAATAGCAGCTATGTACAGAAGGGGAAACATAGAGGGATTGAGAGGTGAGGAATTTTCTTGGTTTTTTTTTTTTTTTCTGTTTTTTGTTTTATTAATTATTATTATTGAAACAATGAAAAAGCTTTAATCATGATTGAAGTGATGAAGGCACAGCTATGTAATTATACTAAATATCATTGAGATTGTACACTTTGGATGAATTGTAGGCTTTATTAATATGTATAAATAAAATGTATTTATTTTATAAAGGCAGTGGGAAATCTTTAATCTTCTTATTCAATAGTGTACCACAAATGACATCTTTTCATTTTTCAGTGAATTCCAATTAGGAAAAAAAAATTGTAAAAATTGCAAGCAAGTCAGGAATTGAGGTAATTAAAAATATGAGCTCTAACAATGATTTAATTTTGAAATTCCATTATATCATTTTTAAATACTTGGGCTGACAATTAGATTAGGTTTTCCTTCAATTTTTTTGAATGACAATACTTTGGAAGCCACAGGATTTGTGAGAGGAATTGTTGCCAGTTTCTAGATTCAAATTATACACTTTCTCAATGTTGATGCTGGTGTGAGATATGAAAGTTGCTTTCTTTTATGCTGTAGGAAATATCCAAAGTATGATGAGTGGTAGCTTTTTCTTTAGTAAATTAAAAAATAGCGATTGTGAACTTAGTCAACAGATTAAATTGACTGTTCTTAGATAGATAAGATTTTGTAAGGAGTTTAGCTAAATATTACGGTCTAGAAGTTAATTCCCTTTACATCATTTATGCCCAGGAATCTCTGGGAGAAGCTTTGTATACACTGGTGGTCCAAATACTCTGGTTTGAAGAGGGCTGTTGAAAAAGAGGAGTGTTTGCAATGAGCAAAGGAGAATTAGATGTCAAAGAAGCATGGTCTATCCGGTATTCAATCAGCTTTATAAATACATTTACCTGTGTATTTTTACAAGAAAATTTATTTTTGAATTATTTTAGATTTACAGAAATCTGCAGAGGTAATTCAGAGTTTCCATTTGCCTTACTCTAGTTTCCCCAAATGTTAATGTTTCCTGTAGCCATGGTGCATTTATTCATCTATAATAATTAAAACTCAGACATAATTTGAATTTAAGCACCTTCCCCAATAATATCATATTCAAGCACAGGATCCAATTTTGTACAATATGTTGCCTTTGGTTTTCATGAATTTGATGCAGAAATATTGTGTGACATTTACAGAATAATGTCATGGTAACTGCTAATGCAATGCTCACATTTTAAGGAAATTGCATAATGTGTTATTCTGTACATCAATATTATCTGAATTTGTCAACAATCTCATTATTTCAAGATTAAAAATTAATTTTGTCTTTACATTAACAATTTTCTAGCTCTATACATTCATTCATTCATGCTCTAACTAATTGAGCACATTCATTGGAGCTCTGTAGCTAAAATGGGAACAAGATTTCCATAGATTATATAAAATTGTTTGAGAACCCTGAAGCATGTTAAATCTGGCTGCATGTGAATGGGCCCTTACATATCACTCAGCCTGATTTTATGTCTGCAACAACAGCACTTGTGTTGAGTGCTCCCAGTTAAGGCCATGGTGTAGTGTGAGCTGTGTCAAGTAAATGTACTTGCCAAGTTGATTTTATCTATAATTAATTATTTTTTGCCATTTGAACAACAGGAGAATGCAATATTAAATCAAATATTTAGAATTTTAAATTCAAAAAGAAATGGAAGAATAAGACAGTTTATTTCTTAGATCAAGACAAAATAACAACATTCCCATGTTGTCCCATGTGGAAGGAATCGTCCACAATTAGGAATCTGAAAGCTTCCGGGCTCTTAATCAAAGGTGCAGGCAGCAGCATGGTTCAGGTCGATTTGGGATGTCCCCAGTTCACTGCTCTCTCTTACCAAAAGCCCTGTCTAGAATTGCTTCAATTGCCAAAGAACATGGCCATGTAAACCAGAGGGGACAGATCCTGACCACTTTCAAAGCTAGTTCTGTTCTTATTTGTATTTTCATAGTACAGTATTCAGTCCTGATCCTTTGGATGTGGTCACATGTCAGGAAATCATTTGTGGGTAAAAGGGGCATTAAGCACACCATGTTGTGTGAGAAGAGAGATGTGTCAGCATCCTTTGGTGATGAGATAAATGGGATTATAATTTCTTCTAATTGGATTTATGATTTTCCTTTTAGCATGTCCTTCTTTTTCATATATGTATGCATATGTATATATATTAGTTTTCTATCATTTCATAACTAATTAGCAATTTATTAAGTCAGAGTTTTGTAGCTCAGGAGTCTGAGTACAGTGTGGATGGTTCTCTTCCCAGGTTCCTACAAGGGTAAACTAATAGAGGCAATAGGGTTACATTCTCTCCAGAGCATGAGTTCTCTTCCAAGCTCAAGGGGTTTGGCAGAATCAGTTCCTTACATGGTAGCGCTGAGATACTATGTCCTTGCTGTCTGTCAGCTCTGGCTTCCTCAAGCCTGCCCACATTCCTTGCCATATGGCCCCCTCAAGCTCCACAGCCAAATTCAGATGTATTCTTCCATTTCAAATCCTACTTATTTATGAATCTCACTCTGCTGTTTGTCTCTCACCAGTACAGCATAATTTAATGGACTCCTCTTCTTAAAGTCACCAGATTTAATGATATACACAAAATCACTTCACAGCAGAACCTGAATTAGTGTTTCAACAGCTGAGAGCAGGTGTGGATATACCAGGGGGCAGGACTGTTACGGGCTTTTTAGAATTCTACTTACCATGATATATATATATATCTCAGTCATTTAGCAGAGATTGATTGGGCTTCAATTGTGAATGTTTGGGAAATTTCACTTTTTAAAAACATTATATGATTCCATAAATGAGAGGATAGAAGAGCTACTTTCCAGCTGGCACTGAAACTAGAATGACCTTCACAATTTCTGCATCCGCAGAACATTATTGTATATAAAATGATCTATAAAGTATATGATAAAAACAAGAATTAATTCTAACTCTTGTTCCATGGATTCTCACAGTATTTAATCTAAACCCCAAACTTTCACCCAATTAATGTTCTCCTCTAATTAGGCCCCTGTCTGCTTTTGAACACTGTTTCTTTTGTCTTTCTTAAACATCCAGGACCATCTTTTCCCAAGTCCTGTTCATTTTCTGAAGTGCTCTTGCATGACCTTGGAATGCCATCACCCTCCTCTATTCATGCATGAGGCCAACTGTCCCCTACTCAAAGGGGACATTTCCTTATGCCATATTCTACATGAACCCTTCTGGGCCAGTTACTCTGCATGACACATCTTGTTTTATCATCATGTCATCTAAGAGTACTTAAAAGTTTTGAATGTTTGTAAACATGAGAAGGGATTATATTGTATTGAAGCAGGAAATATAGCAATTAAGTAGTAGAAATTGCAGTCATATAAGTAAATTTATGTATGTATATTAAATTTAAGTTCATGGAAGACCAAGAGAAAGAACATAGGGGTAGAGGACAAATCTGAAGAAATTGTTGGCATCTTTTGAAATCAAATATGTGTTGGACCAAGAACAGGGTAGGTTGTTGATGAGAAGGAATGCCTTCCCTGTTGATGCAGGTCTGTGCAGCACATTCCTGAATGCTTGGGATGGGATCCTCTCCTAAGTTAATAGGCTCTTAAGGAGACAAATGACTAAAAATGAACTCAGTATTAATCAGAATTGTCTTATGACACTCACCATCAAGGAAAACTTCTTAGGGACATTAGGGAAATTTCTTTGAAGGAAAAGTTAAACTTATGAGAGAGGAAGAATTTTTTTATCTATAAAATTGTTTAAATGTCTCAAATTTTCTCTTTTCCTCTGACTGTTCATGCAGAGGGTTGGCCATGGAATGGACCTAAGTTCACATTGCCCTACCTTTCCTGAGTAACAACATTGCTACAGGGGAGGAAATCTCAGAAAAGCAGGTTATTAGTGGCTGCTGGAATGTTATTTATTTATTGTCTGCCCCTCCCATTAAAATGAATCCTTTATGAATGAAGTCAGGGGTTCTGTTTTACTTGTTCATAATTTAATGTCCTGTGTTTAGAAGTGTTCATGATACTGTTTTTTGCATAATTCTGTAAATATCATTCAATTTGAGTAGGAATAAATGAAGAAACTGGTCTATCAGACCTTGGGAGATGAAGTCATTTTACCAATTACCACTAGGTGGAGGTGTTTCATGTCAGGTCTGCTAATGATTTCATTATTGATTTTTCTTAATTTATTTATTTAAAGATACTTAGATTACATAAATGTTACACAAAAAATATACGGATTCTCATACACCCCACCTCCCCCACCTCCCACAACCTTCCACATGAACATCCTTCATTAGTGTGGCACATTAATTGCAATTGATAAACACATCCCGGGGATTTGCCACTAGGCATGGGCCATAGTTCACATTGTAGACCACACTCTCTCCCACACAGTTCTCCATGTTATATGATGATATAAAATGGTTTATATCTGTCGTTGCAATGTCACTCAGGATGATTCTCAAGTCCTGAAAAAGCCCCTGTATTACAACTTCTTTTCCCTCTCCTTGTCCCCAGAGCCTCCAGTAGCCGCTGGCTCCACATCAGTGTTGTAATTTCTTTCATTGCTTGAATCACAATATGTCTATAGTAGAATGCAAGTAAGTCCACTCTAGTCCATAGCTCTTCCCTTTATCCCGAGGAGTCTGGGATGGTGAAATCCACTCCACCTCCAATTGAAATGGGGCTTATATCCCATGTTGAAGATGGATGGGATTATCCTTCCTGCAGCTGCGGACTCTCTCCATTATTTGGGATGGACTTGATTTTAGAAAGTGGTGGACTTAGAGGATAGTGCTAAGGGTGACTTGTAAGTATCTGGTGACATTTCTGGAGATAAAATTTGTATTAATGGCAATGCAGATATCTGGTTTTGGATATACTGAGGTGCCTTTCAAAAGTCCAAGAGGAGCTTCAAATATTTATTTAAAATTCAGAATAGACCAAGACAGATATGCAATTTGTGTACTACCTCTTCTTTTATTCAATGCTATGAATACATTTCACATAGGTTTTGGCACCATATTTATTATATTCAATTAATTAGTGAAATTATGCACTTACAGATGCATATATTCTATTACAAAATTAAATTATATTTTCATGATGGTTTCAGGTGATTTGGAAGAGTACAATACAAAAATAGTTTAAATTTGGCCATTTTGCTGAACTTTGTTGAAAATTAGAGTCATAAGTTGATTTCTGGGCCTTTTGCAGGCATACAAATGCATTTCCTGTAGCCATGATATTTTTATCTCCTTCCATTATTTATCTTTAAAACTCACTGCACACTTGTGTTTGCCTTTATACTCTCTAATAATTTACATAGTCTCCTTGGGGATTTGGTTGTCTGCTCAGAGCTCTATTAATGTGGTTTCCCTGGAATAGGACCTGAGTCACCAGACAGGTGAGCAAGATGTTGTCACAGTCCCAACTCCTCATTCTCCTGGTGCTCTGTGTCTCAGGTGAGAGGTTTAGATAAGTAATATCTTTATAAAGTTGGAGAATGGTTTTACCATGCAGACTGAATCAACCATTTCATCTAAAGCAGATCTTATTACATATGATAAATAACAAGGCCTACATTTAAACATACATTTTATACATTTGTGATCCAATATGTTCTTTTTTTTTTTTAAAGATTTATTTATTTTATTTTATTTATCCCCCCCTTGCTGCTTGTGCTGCTGTGTCCATTCGCTGCATGTCTTCTCTGTGTTTGCTTATCTCCCCCTTGCTGTGAGGTCTTGCCGCATCAGCCCACGGCGCCGCGCGAGCCGGCCTGCCCTCATAAGGAGGTGCCGGGAAGCGAACCCAGGGCCTCTCATATGGTAAACGGGTGCTCTATCCCTTGTGCCACACCCGCTTCCTGCTGTGAGGTTGCTGCATCAGCCCACCGCACCGCTCAGGCCGGCGTGCTTTCTGGTTGCAGGTGCCAGTGGGGACATCGTGATGACCCAGTCTGATGGTATGAGAGCCCTAGAATAAACAGCCGCCGCCAGCGGACACGGCCCCCCCCACCCTGCCTGACAACGAGTGACGTAGATCGCTGTAGCCTATCAACCCGAGTGTGCTAATCACCCCATTATTCACACCACCTCCACGCCATAGCGCATGTCACCACCACCTGAGCTCTGTTACCTAATTTCTGCCCCTCCGGCCAGCAACCGACTGCCTAGCCAATCATTAGCCCAGCCTCACCGCCAATAGCATAGCGCCCCATCATGCAACAACCCTATAAATCTTGCCTTCTTCCTCAATAAACGTCGTGTGCCATCAGCCTCGTCTCCGCAGCTTCTTCACTGCGCCGCCCCTCGCCCCAGATCCCCTCACACGCCAGCCAGGCCAACAGCACCAGGTCTCCTCTCCCACCCCCAGCGCAACCTCATTCTGGCACCCAACGTGGGGCACTCCGCGTAGCTACCAGCTCGCCTCTTCGGATCCGGTAAGGGCTCCGCCTTGCCTCGTGGCGCGGCGGACAGATCTCCCTATGCCCGCCTTCTTTCCCCTTCCCCTATTTCCTCTTTTTGTGCTTCTCCCGCTAATTCTCCTCTTCTCTCTTAGACTCCTCTATCACTTCTACCCCCAGCTCTCCGCCTCCATTATCCCACCGGTT
>JAQZBX010007178.1:0-24659 GCA_029593785.1 Cabassous unicinctus
AGAAAAGTAATATTTTTGGTCAAAGTTGGATGATTTAATAGGACTATCAACAAAATTTTTAAAGTCTTATCAAAAATCATAACAATGCAAAACTAAAATTTGGACATTGAAGATGCAGTGTAGGGAATGGGAGGATGCTCTCCTCAAGATATTGCAGAAGGGAAGCTGCAGGACTGTGGGGACACTTGGAAAGGGCAGCTAGAGAGGGGGAACACAGTTAACTGTGGGAAAGGGAAGCTTGGGAGAAAAGGCACACAGCCAGCTCAAAGGAACAGGGAATCCATGGAAGTGATTTGCCTGGAAGACCAGCATTCAGTCAGCTCCAAGAGTAAGGCTGTGAGTGGGGTTGAGAGTGCTGGAATAGGATAGTTAGCAAGTTGGGGGTTGGACTGGACTATTCATGGAACTGGGGGGGGCAGTTGGAGAAGTGAACAGGTGAACTCTGGGGATTTGTATGTCTATGGCTGAAACTGCAAGTGTGGGAATATTCTTTTGGCAAATATGGTGGGAGAGAATCTCTGGTGCAGGGTGTAAGTGATTGGGAGATAGTTGGGAAAGCATACAACTGGGGCATAATTTGATGGACTATGAATGTGCTCATGTGGTTATGTGGTGTTATTTCTGTGGGTGGAGACCCACACAATAAACAGCAAACTATTAAACTCCCATCCTGGAGAGTCCTGCTACATTCTCAAATAGAGGGGCAAGAATCTCTTATATACATAGGCAATGCCTAATAGAAGAAGGCAAAACAGTTTGCCAACCCCTCAATATTAATGCGATAATTATGGATGTCATTCTTGAAAACACGAAAATTAGTGGTTGCCATAGGATCCAAGGGGAGGGAGAGAGAAGAATAGGTGGAATATATGACATTTTTAGGGCACTCAAATTGTTCTGCATGATTTTGCAATGATGAATACAGGCCATTATACTTTTTGTCAAAACCTATAAAATTGTGCAGTGCAAACTGTAAACCATAACATAAACTATTGACCATGTTTAGCAGCAATGCTTCAATATTTGTTCAATTGGAACAAATGTACATACTCATGTAGGATGTTATTAATAGGGGAAAATGTGAGGGGGGAAGGAATATATTAGAATCCCCTATATTTTCAATATGACTTTTCTGTAACCGAAAGTTTCTTTGAAAATAATGTGAAAAAAGTAAGAAGATACAGAAGAAATTGTAAATATACATAAAAGATAACATATCTTATGGGATGAAAGGCACAATGCAAGAAATATTTTTGGCCTCCTTTATTAGGAGGTTTCGGATTACAGAAATTTACAACTATGGAAGGGAGGATCACTGGTGGAAGGTATCATTGTTGAGGGATATGTGGGGAAGGATGCATCTGGAGCATGCCTCTATGGAATATAAATGTGTTCATGTGGTCATAGTATGTTATCTCAGTGGGCAGAGACCCACATACTAATAAAAATATATTAAGTTCACATCCTGGGAGTTCTGCTACATTCTCTAATAGAGTGGCAAGAAACTCTACAGTATATGGGCAGTGCCTAGCAAAAGAGGACAAACCAATAGACCAGGCCCTTGATATCAATGCTTGTACTACTGAAGCTTATACTTGTAAAATTGAATCATAGTCTGGTGTGGCAGTTTGAGAGTATTTCAGAATCCCCAAAAGATCATATTTGTAACTGAATCTGTTCCTCTGGTTGTGATACCCTTTTATTATGTTAAATTCAGTTGAGGGGACTTTGATTAGATCACCTGTTAAAATCATTTTGAGGGCTTTTTTTATTTGACTACATCAGTAAGATACGACTCAGGTTGAATCCCCAGACCCTGCTGGGTATGATATAAACAGACACTCAAGGAGACACATGGGAAGAGAGAGAGTTCTGTCATTTTTGATCTTGAGGTGCTGAGGAGAGATGAGCCATTGACCTGATAGTTTGCAGCTGACTTTGGGAAGCGACCAGAGCAGCTCAGACTGATACTGAAGGCCTGGAAAGAAATGAGCCCTATGCCAGGAGAGAGAGAACTGGAAGCCCAGAAGGGGAGGAGGGACCAGGCAGAGGGCAGCAAGCATCTTGTTTCACCACATGGTAACTGACTTTGGTGAGAAATCAACCTTGACTTGGACATTTTATGGCCTTGTAACTGTAAGCTTTTACCCCAAATAAATACCCTTTATAAAAGCCAACAGATTTCTGTTACTTTGCATCAGCACTCCATTGGGAGACTAATACCCCTGGTAATATATATTGCCTAAGAGTTATCCCCTGAAAACCAACTTGATACTCAATTATGGCCTCTCTCTAAACCAAGCTTAACATACAAACTCACTGCTTTCCCCACAGTGTGGGACATGACTTCCAAAGATAGGCTTCTCTGGCACCACAAAAATGGATTATGAACAAGCACCAACTAACAATGCATTTGGAAAAAGACCTTGAACAAAAGGGGAAAATATTAAATACCAATGAGTTTTAATGGCTAATAGATTTCAAAGTGAGTCAGGAAGTCATTCCAGAGATTATGCTTATGCATGACTCAGCAGGATCTCACTTACTGCCAGAGAAAATGATGCAAGGGAGCTCCCAAGGTCTCTAGAGACTTCTGGACACTATAGGCAGGGTAGACAACCCAGGAAATCATCACCCTATTGGTGGGCCTTAACTTGGATTTAAGCTATCTCCCCAATACAATAGAGTTAGATTCATTTATAATTTCCATATATATGGTTCTTCTGCCCCTTTTATTTGAACCTATAATTAGCACTATAGCTATTAAATATATGTCCCAGAATCTTACATCTTCTGGCTGTTCATATGCCAGTTGAGCCCTGAATCTCATCAGAGTTGCAGCCAACACCTACTCTTCAGTTCATCCGACTCACCCATGGCAACAAACAATATGGTGATGATGGATAATACCCCTCCCAAAAGTACAGAGAGTATCTACAACTGCAAGCAACACAGTTCCATCCATCTTCCCATGGGATCTAACATCTTTTTCAATCTGAAACAGAGTGGGCATCACTATTCCAAAATCTTCAAGATTGAGGAATGAACAGACGTAAGGGGAGAAAGCATCTATTGATCAAAGTAGATTTATTATTTTAGTAATGGAAAAAATTGTAATATTGATATAAAAATTGTGGTCACCAGAGATTCTGAGGGAAGGAAGAGGAAGTAAAGGTGTAACATGGGGCATTTTGGGGACACTGGAATTGTTCTGCATGATATCGCAAAGATGTATACAGGTCATTATACATTTTGTCAAAACCTTTATAATTGTACAGTATAAAATGTAAACCATAATGTAAACTATACACCATGGTTAGTAGCAATACTTAAATATTTGTTCATCAATTGTAGGAATTGTACCACACTAAAGATGTTATAAATAGAGAAATGTGAGAGATGGAGAGTATGTGGTATATGGGAATCCCCGATTTTTTCAATGTAATATAACTTTTCTGTAATCTAAAATTTCTTTAAAAATAAAGAAAAAAACTAAAATTTGATTCTCTCTCTGTTGAGTGCCAATGTTTCTTAAATAATTAGTCCAGTTTTAGTAAAAGTTTCTAAAGTGTTTTTCTCCAGAATAATCAGTGTAAAAAAATTTAAAAGCCTGTGTTTTATCAAAAGAACTTCTTGTACTTTATTAAGAAAAACAAGCTGTGTCACTATTTTTATTACCCATTTTCCCCTCCCTTCCCCCTGCTGTTTTTGCTCTCTGTGTCCATTCTTTGTGTGATCTTCTGCGTCTGTTTCTTTTTCTGTCTTTTATTCTCATTTTTCTCCTCTAGCCTTCACTGGGATTCCATCCTGGGGACCTCCAATGTGGGAGAGAGATACCCCTCACTTGTGCCACCTAGATCCTGGTTTCTGTCATGTCTCACCTTGACTCTCCCCTGTGTCTCTTTCTGTTGCATCATCATCTTGCTGCATTGCTCCCCACATGGGCCTGGCTCAATGCACAGGTCTGGCATGGCCTTTACCAGGAGGCTCTGGGGATCAAACCCAGGTCCTCCCATATGGTAGATGCAATCCCAATTGCTTGAGGCACGTCTGCTTTCCTGTGTCACTTTTTAAAGAACATAATATTCAAACCTAACAACTTTAACATTTTGTTTTCTCAAAGTCAAACCATTAAGAATTTTCTTAGGCCCCAAATCTGGGCCTTTGTTGATAACCAGAGGAAAAAGCCTTAACATGAGAGTTAGACAGAACTTACATTGGTTATGACTGCAGACAGGAGCCAAAGTTGGTCTAAAGCTACTCAGACCTGACTCCCTGTGCTGCAGTATCATTCTGGCTTTAATACCTTTATTAAAGTTACTACTTAGCATTTGCTTTGATTATGCATTAGCTTTTATGCACATGGATAAACATACATAGCTAGTTATATAATTGTATGATTAGTATGTTCAGGAAATCACACTTGCACATACTTTGCATGATCAAAAAAAGAGCAGATAGCAACATCTTTCTTCAGGGATGTGGGGAACATGGGAATCCCTGCAATTTCTGAGTAATAATTATGTAATCTAAGCACCTTTAAAAATATATATATATAAAATAACATTTATGTAAGAAAATGCACATATATGCATATGTACTTATATATCATTTTACAAATATTGGTATGTACTGTGAAAAGTCTTGATTTTTATGAACAATAAAAAATGAAAAAAAATGGGGGGTGGATAACTCCACCTCTGGGGAGGATTTTTACTATGTTAATTAAGCAAGTTGACATGAGGACAGCAAGGGGCTTCTTATGTGCACGTCCAGCCAACCAGTTGAAGATTGTTTTCATACTTCATTGTTCAAAAAGGTATTCTCAACCACCAAAAGCAGAATTTTTCACTAAGAGAGGTTTTCGTCTCATTTCCTTTTAATTTACATATAATTCACTCCTTTGTATCCTGGCAACAGGGCGAGAAACAAGTTATTTTCAGGTATTCCGTCATCCAATATCCATCAATATCTTTTTATTTGAAATGATTGCAAAAGATTTGCTCTTTCACCTTGAAAAAACTGAAGTGCTAAAAATAAAGTTCATTTGATGTAAATTGCATAGAAAATGTTTAAAGAGTTGTTAAAATTAAAAAAATTTTCTAAAATTATGGTAATTAAATTTGTATGGGTAAAATGTTCATATAAATATTTAAAGGCTGTATAAACATTCATTGTCAAATTTATAAAATTTGACAATTTTTTCTGTATATTAGACATTAATAGAACATTATTAGTCATGGTTTTAAGTATTTTAACAATATGTCATAAACAGAACCAACTTTCCTTATCAGTTACATTGTTTTGTTCTGAAGCCACTCTAAAAGTACATATATGTACTCTAGAGATTCTTGCCACTCCATTAGTGCTTGTACCAAGGATATAAAGGCAGTGATCACCAGAGCTTTTGAGGGGAGGGGGAGGGAAGAATAAGTGTAACATGGTGCATTTTTGGGACATTGGATTTGTTCTGAATGGCAATGCAATGATGGGTACAGGCATTATACATATTGTCAAAGCATAGAAAAATGCATGGTGTAAACTATAAACTATAATATAAACTATTGGCCATGGTTAGTAACAATAGTTCAATATGTGTTCATCAATTGTGACAAATGTAGCACACTAAGGAAAGATGTTACTAATGGAGATAAGTGTGGGAGGGGGAGGGTGTGGGGTATATGGGAAACCCCTTTAATTTTGATGCATCTTTAATGTAATCTAAAGCTTCTTTAAAAGTAAAATAAAATTAAAATTTACACACAGTCAGCTACATATCAAAGAAAAAACAGGGAACTTTAAAAGAAAAGCAAGGCAAGTCTGTAAATTATATACTGCCTGTCAAAATTATCCCCCATGAGCCTGGCCAGTGCTGATAGGTCTCCCCTGCTCTGATAACAGATGTGGCAAAAGCCCCACACCATCCCTAATCCAACAGGATGTACAAATCTCAAAACCAACCGTGGAATAGCCAAGATTATCAAATGTCCGGTTTGACAATCCAACATATCCATCTTCCCCTCCCCAAGACCTCCTCCCAAAGGGCGAAAGTTAATTATCTTCCACCCTATATATGTGTGCCACATTTGTGCACCCCTTCTGTAAACCCACCAAGCTACACCAGCTCAAATGAAGCAATCCCAAACCTGGGCAGGAAGTCTCAAATCTCATTACAGAACCCCTACCATGCCGGTGATCTAACAAACTTCTCTGCTTGAATTTTCTTCTGTCTTTGAGCCTCATTGGACCAGGATTAAAAAACCCTAGTAAAAATATGAAGGAGAAACAAACAAACTAAAACTTCTGCTATGTCCTATTGTTAATAATCTCAATATATTAATTTTCTTATATTTTATTTCTAAAATAGCTTTATCTTTAAAATGCTCACAAGGAAATTAGGGCCTAAATTGTAAACTCTTGCCACAGTCACATTTGTTTTAAAGTTTATTTGTTGTTCCTAAGTTTTAAAGTGCTTTACTCTTTCTGTTTATCCTGGTAATTTCCTAGAACCTTAAATATCAGTGTAACCCCTACAACACAGAGTTAAAGTTCTCCAGCTGTGGAAATACCAAAGAAGTTGCAATAATTCTAAAAAGAGAACTCTCACTAGACCACTCTCATCTCAAGGTTATCCTTTGCTTCCCACAACCCACCATCAAAGAATAAGTAGGTGCATTTCTTAGGTTTCCTGGATATTGCTCTTTGTCGGCCCCCTCCTTTTCTTCCATTGCCTGACCCCTTGAGGTTCTCCTCAAACACTCCCAATCTGAAGCTTTCTCACCCTCTAGCCCCACCCTTTCAGCATCTCTGACTGGGCACCAGGGCTGTAAAAATCCCATCCCCTGGGGCTTCCTTCCAGCTGTTTGTGAATGAGGAAGGAGGAAATGCATATGGGAACATTTTCACCCTATTGGCTACTACAGACACACTCTGGATGTGGTCACTCTGGGTCTCCCCTCCTGCCCACTTGTGGTCATGGCCCCTGTGACTTTAGCTCAAGCCCTGTCTGAGTGTATGGCTCAGCTCTCAAAATTGTTGTGCCTCAGACCATGGAGAATCTGTTAAACAGCCGTGATACCTAGAATTTCTCTCAAGTGGCCTGGCACACCTAGAAGCTTCCCTGTTAAGTGAACCTAACATTTCAATAGAGCATGTTAGGACTCTCAAATTTCCTTCCCCAGCTCACCTGCCAAAGATGACCCTGAGCCCCATAACTGCATCAGCCTTCTCAACTCCGTTCTCAGGCCAAAACCATGTAACAAGGGGTTAAGAGTTAACAACAATTATGATTATGGAAACTTTACATAGGCACCTTTGAAGTTAGCCAAAAATGTTAATATGTGAATGACTGAAACTTTCTATACCAGATCTTAACCCATGTAAAGATTTCAGGGGGTCTGTGAAGATGAATAGAAAAAAAAAATCAACTTATTATCTGTGTGTGCATGTGTTTCCAAGAACAAGCTTGCATATTATAGGCAACACCTATCCCAGCGGAGATCTTAAAAGCTGTAAAAAAAAAAAGAAAAGTCATGAAATGATGGAAAACCAAAAGACAACCATAACAAAAGAGATATATGAGCCAAATTAGTAAGTTATGTTTCTTTTTGTGTGTCTGTTTGTTCAATGTATATTTTCATAACTCTGAATGGTAATATCAAGTTAACAAATAAAAATTCTTGAAAGAGCTCTTTGAATTTGTTAAAAATTAAATAAGCACTTATATTTGTAAATGTGAATGAATACTCCTGGAGTCCAAATTAGAAAAAACAAACAAGTTGGCAAAGCCCATATAAAAATCTGACTAAAGAAATTATTTCAAGGAAAAAAGACCTCAAAACATTGTCCTGAATACTTTTATAATCTTTCTGGAGCCTATCCTACCCCCAGGGTCTTCTAACCTTGACTGAATTTAAGCAACTCATTAAAATTGGTCTAGAAACTTTGGGATGTGGGCTGGGTGGAAAAGTAGGGGAGATGTGAGTTTTATTTACAATTCTGTCTTCTAGGCCTGGAAATTAAAAATGATATGGACAGTGGGAATACTTCAGTATATACTTTGATTTGCACAGTCTGTCCTCTAATTCTCCAATTAAATTTTAACAGCCTTGAGATGAGAATAATTAATAACACAATTGCCAAATTTCAGTAAGTAAAAAGATCCATGAAATCAATAAAAAGGATTTTCTATATTATAATTACAACAAATAAAAAATTACTATGTAATATATTCCCCAGAGTATAATAGTCGGTAGGCTTTTAAGGTTATATTTTTATGGTATTATAAGAACAAAGCAATTCTAACCTCCTATGAAGGAAAAGAACAAAACAATTCTTAGATAAAGTATTATTTTAATTTTATTCTACTTTGGTGTAATCTCCTGGGATTTATAAATATATTAACAATTTAACTTTATGTCTGTTTCACCTTTAAGATGATAAAGTTGTAAGGTTTTAACTAATGAAACAATTATAAACCTCTTTTAAAAATAATTGTTTTGATTAAATTGAAATGAATAGTTTTTCATAGAACAGAATGAGTTAGTTCCTGAAAACTTCCTTGTTGCTCAAGTGTGGCTCTCTCTAAACCAAGTAATCTCCAATTTTCTTACATGTAATGTCATTGAAGCAAACACCCAACTTCTCTTATTCCTCCTCTTCTATTCCCTGAATGCTGCCCCTCTTTGCCAGATATTTTTCCATTTATTTAGGTCTTCTTAATTTCTTTCAGCAATCTTTTTTCACTTTCAGTCTACAGTTCTGTGTATAAGTTCTTTACATCCTTGATTAAATTTATTGCTATATATTTTAGTCTTTTTCATGGCATTTTAAATGGAGCTTTTTCTTGGTTTTCTTTTCCAGTTCTTCATTGTTGGTGTATAGAAATAAATCTATTTTTTTCCATGTTGTCCTTGTACCTTGCCACGTTACTGTATTAATTTGTTAGCTCTAGCAGCTTTCCTTTAGATCCTTTGGCATTTTCTCTACATAGGATAATGTCATGTGCAAGTAGAGACAGTTTTGCTTTTTCCTTTCCAATCTGGATGCCTTTTTTAATTTTTTCTGGCCTATTTGCTCTGTTGAGGATATTCAGTACAATGTTGGGGCGCAGTTGTATAAACAGGCATCCTTGTCTTGTTCCTAATCTTAGCGGGAAAGCTTTCAATCTTTCTCTATTGAGTATGATGCTAGCTTTGGCTTTTTCCTATATAACTTTATCATGTTGAAAACACTCTTGTTTCCTTTTGATTATTAATTGCATGGTATATATTTTTCAATCCTTTTACTTTCATCCTGCCTATTTTGCCATACTTGAAGTGAGGTTCTTGTAGAAAGCATATTGTTGGATCATGCTTTATAACCACTCTACCACTCTACTTTTTTTAAACAAATCAATTTTATTGATACATAGTAATAAAGTATACAATTCATGCAAAGTATCCAAGTAATGGTACTTGGTATAATCACATAGTTGTGTGTTCATCACTTCAATCATTATTAGAGCATTTTCATTATTTCAAAATAATAATCGTAAAAACAAACAAATAAGAAAATTCCTCACTTTTCAATCTCTCTATTTTCCCCTGCTGTACATAGTTGCTGTTTCTAGCTGTTCTTGCACAATTATTCATTTGTTTATTAAGCAGCTTTATGGAGATATAATCACATACTGTATGATCTATCCAAAGTGTATAAAAAATGGCTTTAATTATAATCACAATGTAATACATTCATCTAAAAAATTTTAGAACAATTTCATCACTCTAAAAAGAAAGACTCCAAACCCTTAGCATTCCTCCCTTAGACCTACATAACCACTAATCTCATTTCATCTTTATAAATTGATTTATATTTTCATTTTATATAAATGGGATCATACAATATGTAGTACTCTCTGTCTGGTCTTCTTCACTTAATATAATGTTTTTTTTTCTTCTGATTTTAACATTTTGTAGGACTAACTTACATTTTTGCAGCTTCAAAGAAAAATAGTCTTCTGTATGCAATTCTACCGGTATTCATATTTCACATAACACATTTATATTTCACATAATATATTCAGTTCATAATAGGGCAATCATACAGTATTTTTGCTTTTGTGTCTGGCTTGCTTCACTCAACATAATGTCCTCCAGGTTCATTCATGTTGTCACATGTTTCATGACTTCATTTCTTCTTACTGCTGCATAATATTCCATCATGTGTATACTCCACAATGTTCGTCCATTCATCAGTTGATGATCACCTGGTTGTTTCCATCTTTTTGCAATCATGAATAATGCTGTTATGAACATCAGGGTGCAGATATTTTTTCATGTCACTGCTCTCATTTCTTCTGGGTATATGCCCAGGAATGATATTGTTGGGTCCCATGGCAAGTCTATATTCAGCTTCCTTAGGAAACTGTCTTCCACTGTGGCTGTAGCTTTCTACCTTCTGGAAATAATACATGTGAAAATAAGACTTATCTTGGGCCACACATTGCTCCCAGGAGCAGAGAAATTAAGTAGGTATCTTTGTGGAGAAAAAGTGGTATAGGAAATAGGATCATGTAACATGGAGAAATTAAATGGGATTGTCCCATTAAGTCAAGATTTTAAAAGGAGGCCAGCACATTAATGAAAGGATGAGCTAAAAAAAATGTGCCCATTTCTTTCTTTTCATTCCTGTGAATTCAGTTGGGTAAAATGTTATCAATAATAATGGCCTCCCCTAAAAGTTTCCACTAATAGGGATTTTCTTTCACAGTCCTATGAGAAATATAAAAAGTACATATAATTTCATGAATTTAAACCTCCATGCAGTGAGAGAAATCCAAAGCCATACCAGAAATTGCCCTGCATGTAGAAGGCAGCTCCTACAAAACACAGTGAGATTGGAGACACATCAATGGGAAAATTCCTAGGGCCATACATGCATGCTCAAGGCACAGGTCCAGAAAGGATTATGGTGGTCCTTACACTTTTTTCTGGAGCAATTTTCTAACTCAATATATGGATAAACTCTGAAGAAGATCATTTGCACAAGGCATTTTCTTTTTCATTTTATTTTGGTACGTCCTGGCATTCAGGGAAATCTCTGTCAAAATACTGGCTGCATACATACTTAATAAGCAGACACATCAAAATAAAAATTCCTGCAATAACACAATAAAGTATCAAAATATCCAGGTGTCAACAAAAAGTTACAAAACATACAAAGAAACAGGAAGTGATGGTCCAGGAGTAGAAGAAAATATACAGTAATTGAAACTATCAATTAGGAAACCAGACGTGGGATGTACCAAAGAAAGACCTTTTAAAAAATGGTCCTAAATATGCTCAAAGACCTAAAGGAAAGCATGGAGAAAGAACTAAAGAAAATTATAAAACGATAGATGGACATGAAGAGAATGTCAGTAAAGAGACGGAATTTATGAAAATGAACCAAAGAGAGCTGAAAACCACAATAATAGAAATTAAAATTTCCCTTGAGGGGTTCAACAGTAGATGGAAGCTGGCAGAAAAAGGAATCAGTGAACTTGAAGCTAAGATAACTAAAATTGAGGAGCTGAAAGAAGAAATAATGAAGAAAAGTAAACACAGCCTGAGGAATCTGCAGGATAACATCAAACACAGATATATGCATATTGTGAGAATCCCAGGTATAGAAAAAAGAGATAAAGGAGTAGATAGAATATTCAAAGAAATAAAGGCTGAAAAATGCCCAAATGTGATGAAAGAAAATATGTATCCAAGATGCTAAATGAGCTCAAAACAGGATAAATTCAAATGGACACACAGCACAGCATTTTATAACTAAAGTGTTGAATGCCAAAGATAAAGAGGATTTTGAAAGCTTCAAGAAAAGGGCAATATACAAGGGAGCAGCAATAAGGTTAAGTGTCAATTTCTGACTAGAAACCATAGAGACAAGGCAGCAAGGGGATGACATGTTTAAAATTCAGAGAGCAAAAAATTGCCGACCAAGAATTCTATATCTGGCAACACAAATGTACAAAATTGGTGAGAGATTAAGACATTCCCAGATGAACAAATCTTAGGGAGTTCATCACCACTAGACTGACCATACAACAAATGCTATAGAAAGATCTGTAGTTTGAAAGACAATATATCAAAGCCATATAAGAAATAAGTATCTCTGGCAAGGACAGTGAGGTTTTAATATAAAGGTCAGTTCTATTGTGTTTATGGGTTGTTAAGGCTACTTTTTATTTCAATCAGGACCTATAAAGGCAAATACATAAAATGTAAAGCTAAAACTGTGGTTTGGGTTGCATAAAGTATAAACAAACTTTTTGTGACAAGTACTACATAAACTTGGGTGTCAGAGAAGTATAGGAACATAGTTAATATATACCTTGAAATTAAGTTGGTATCTAAGCAAATATGAATATTAATGATTTGAGATGAAAATTCAAGACCCATGATAATTTAAAAAAAATCAGAAAATATACATGCCCAGAATGACAGAAATTGGAATATATGTGGCAAAGGCTGAAGGGGCAGGAGATATGGGGAATTAATGCTTAGTGGGTATGAGGTTACTGTTTGGGGTGATGGGAATATTTGGAAGCTAATGAAAGTACCACAACCTTGTAAAGAGGAGTGATATCACTGGATAGGGTGTTTCAAGTGGATAAGATGGGAAAATTCTAGTTGCATATATATTCCCACAGTTAAAAATAAAAAAAGAATGAAGAGCTAAATAGACAATGACAATTAAATGCAATACAGTGAGTGATGTGGTTCAGGACATTAGGCATTTGCCTTCCATGTGGGAGGTCCCAGGTTTGGTTCCCGGTGCCTCCTGGAGAAGGTCAGCAAACAATGATCAGACAGACAAGAGAACAATCTGGGGGGCATAAATAAATTTTTTAAGAGTAAACAAATAAGAATCTTAATAAATAAGTGCAATACATCTGGACAGGATCTGTTAAAATGTAATATATACCTAATTGCATTAGACTTTCTTTGTCCTCTTGAATTCTCTCATTTGACAATTAAAGCAACATGATAACACTATCTGATGAGGTTATTAATATCTGTAGAGGAAATATTTAAGACAATTACATAATAAATGGGGGGAGGGCAAAGGTACATAAAGGGATAGACTTCACTTGAACTGGAAAAATTTTGATACCAGTAATCAATGAGGACTTTTCTATGTATAGAAAAGTGTGTATACCATCTAGAGCAACCAATTAAAAAGTTAACAAAGAGGTATATGAAAAAACATTAAAACTAGTATTCAAAATATTTTAAAAACATTCAAGTGACTCATAGGAAATCAGGAAATACAAAATAGACAAATTAAAATAGGGAAGAGGGAAAAATGCCAAAGTTATGCACTAAACTGTCAATAAATACATTAAAGATTCATGGTCTATATACATCTATTAAAAGAAGTAGAGTGGGTCTATACCTAGCAAAGGTATTGCTGGGTCCCATGGCAAGTCTATAGTCAACTTCCTTAGGAACTACCAAACAATTTTCCACAGTTATTGTACCATTTTACATTCTACAACAGTGAATAAGCCTCTCTATCTCTCCACATCCTCTCCAAGATTTACATTATTCTGTCTTTTTAATAGCAGCCCTTCCAATAGATTTGAAATGATATCTCATTCTAGTTTTGATTTGCGTTTCCCTAATCACTAGTGATATTGAACATTTTTTCCTGTGTTTCTTTGCCATTTATATTTCTTCTTTGGGCAATTGTCTTTTCAAGTCTTTTGCCCATTGTATAATTGGATAGGTTATCTTTTTACTTTTCAATTGTATGATCTCTTTATCATATCCTTTTAATCATGGATAATAAACCCTTATCTTGCCAAATATTTTCTCTCATTAAGTCAGCTGTCTTTTCATTCTTTTGACAAAGTCCTTTGAGGTGCAAAAGTGTTGGTATTTTCTTTTGTTGCTCCTATGTACTATTATTAGGTTTACACCCAGAAGAACTGAGAGCAGTGACACAAATAGACATCTGCACACTGATGTTCATAGCAGAATTATCCATGGTAGCCAAAAGTTGGGAAATTTTCCGTGGTTATTTCCTCAATTATTCCTTCTCATACTTTTCCATTCTCTTCTCTTTCTGAGACATCCAAATGCATGTTTGTGCATTTTGCACTGTCATTCAATTCCTTGAAAGCCACTTCAATTTTTCTATTCGTTTCTTACTCTGTTCTCATTTCTCCTGTCTTTTCCAATTCCGACATTCTTCTAATTAACTTATTCTTTCCTTGGCCATTTCAAGTCTGCTGTTATATGCTTCTCATGTATTTTCAATTTCATCCATTGTGTCTTTCATTCCAATAAAAACTGTCACTCTTCTTTGCATGCTGTGAAATTTTTATGTTCACCCAGTGTCTTCTTTTTTTTTTTAACAAATAAATTTTATTGATACATATTAATGCAGCATAAATCTATCCTAAGTGTACAATCAATGATATTCAATATAATCACATATTTGTGCATTCATCACTTCAACTATTCTTAGGGCAGTTTCATTATTCCAATAATAACAATAAACAAAAAACAAACAAACAAAATTTGTCACCTATCAATCCCTCTATGCTTCCCCCATCATACAGAACTGCTATTCTTTCTCCTTTTCTCTAGTTTATTTGTATTTATATTTTGTAAAAAGTCTTGTATATGCAATATCACACATATTCATCTTTTACATGAGGTTTTACTATGTTATACAGTCCCATGTTACAGCTTTTCGCTTTCCTTCTAGTAATATACATAAACTTAGACTTTCCCTTTCAACCACTGTCATACACATATAATAGCTCTGCTAGTTACAGACACCATGATATGCTTTCGTTATTTCTATTCATTCCCAAAGATTTACAAACATTGTTTTTACCAGTTCTGCACTGATTAAACTTCAGCTTTCAATTCTTTACCCTCCTGCTATTTTCTGGTGACATATATTCAATTATTAACTCAATAAGTTTACACAATATATTTAGTTCATAATAGACCAATCATACAATATTTGTCCTTTTGTGTCTGGCTTGAGTCACTCAGCATAATAACCTTCATGTTCAGCCATGTTGCCATATGCTTAATGACTTCATTTCTTCTTACTGCGGGGTTATATTCCATCATGTGTATATACCACAATTTGTTTATCCATTCATTTGTTGATGGAAACTTGGGTTGTTTCTAACTTTTGGCAATTGCAGATAAAACCACTATGAACACTGATATGCAGGTGTATTTTCATGACTCTGTTCTCAGTTCTTCTGGATATAAACCTAGTAATGGTATTATGGGGTCCAAAGGAAAGACTATATTTAACTTCCTTAGGAACTGCCAAACAGTCCTCCACAATGGCTGGGCAGTTGTACATTCCCACGAACAGTGATAATCATTCTTATCTCCACATCCTTTCCAACATTTTCAGATTTCCAAGTTTTACATAACAGCCATTCTAATAGGTGTAAAATGATATCTCATTGTAGTTTGATTTGCATTTCCCTAATTGTTAATAATGTTGAATATATTTTCATGTGTTTTTTGCCATTTGTATTTCTTTGGACAATTGTCTTTTCAAGTCTTCTGCCCATTTGGGTAGTTTTTCTTTTTATTGTTGAGTTGCATGATCTCCTTGCATATCATGGCTATTAAACCCTTATCAGATACGTGATTGCCAAATATTTCTCCCATACTGTCGGCCGCTTTTCATCTTTTTGACAAAATCCTTTGAGGTGCAAAAATGTTTAATTTTGTGGAGGTTCCATTTATCTATATTTATTTTGATGCTCATGCTTTGGGTATAAGGTTTAAGAAACTACCACCTCCCAGAAGATCTTGAATATGCTTTCCTGCATTTTCTTCTAAGAGCCTTATGGTTCTCACATTTATATTTAGGTCCTTGATCAATTTTCAGTTAATTTTTGTATAAGATGTGAGATAGAGGTCTCATATTTTGGATATAGATATCCAGTTCTCGTAGTACCATTTGTTGAAGAGATCATCTGGCCCAGCTGGGAGGGCTTGAACTCCTTGTCAAAAATCACTTGACTGTAAATGTGAGGGACTATTTCAGAGTTCTTGATTCAGTTCCATTGGTAAATGTGGCTGCATTTTTGATAGTATCATGCTGTTTTTACCACAATAGCTAAGTAATATTTTTTAAGTCTAGGAGTGAGAATCTTCAGAAGTCGTTCTTCTTTGTAAAGAACTTTTTGGCTATTTGGACACCTTAACCTTCCAAACAAATTTGATAATTCATTTTTCTATTTCTGCAAAAAAGTTTGTTGGGATTTGTATTGTAATTGCACTGATTCTGTAAATCAGTTTGGGTAGTATTGACATTTTAACAATATTTAGTATTTCAATTCATGAACATGAAATGTCCTTCCATTTATTTAAGCCTTCTTCAGTTTCTTTTAGAAATGTTTTGTTGTTTTCTGAATATATGTCCTTTTTGTCCTTGGCTAAATTTAATCCTAAATATTTGATTGTTTTCATTGCTATTATAAATGGAATTTTTCCCCTGATTTATTCCTCAGATTGCACATCAGTAGTGTATAGAAACACTATTGATTTTACTTATTAATCTTGTATTCTACCACTTTGCTGAACTTCTCTATTAGTACTGGTAAATTTGTTGTGGATTTTTCCGGTGATCTTTATATAGGATCTCGCCATCAGCAAATAGTGGAATATTACTGCTTCCTTTCTTATTTGGGTGCCTTTTGTTTCCTTAGCTGGCCTAAATGCTCTATCTAGATCTTCTAGAACCATATTGAATAACAATGGTGACAATGGGCACACTTGTCTTGTTCCTGATCTCAGGAGGAAAGATTTCTGTCTTTCACCATTGAGTAAAATGTTAGCTGTAGGTTTTCCTTATAAGCCCTTTACCATATTGAGAAACTTCCTTCTATTCCTATCTGTTGGAGAGATTTTATCAAGGGTGCTGTATTTTTTCAAATGCTTTTACTGCATCAATTGAGAAGGATCATGTGATTTCTCTTCTTCAATTTTTCAATGACGTTTATTACACTAATTGATTTTCTTGTGTTGAACCACCCTTGCATACCTGGGAAGAAACCCACTTGATCATGATGTATAATTTCTTAAATGTGTTTTTGATTCTTTTTGCAAGTATTTTGTTGATGACTTTTGCATCTGTATTCATTAAAGATATTGGTTGATAATTTTTTTGTAGTATCTTTATCTGATTTCGGTATGAGGGTGATATTGCTTTCATACACTGAGTTTTGTAGTGTTCTATCCTCTTCAATTTTTTGGAAGCACTTGAGCAAGTTTGGTATTAGATCAACTTTGAATGATTTGCAGAATTCAACTGTGAATCCATTTGCTCCCAGGCTTTTCATCTTTAGAATGTTTGTGATAACTGTTTCAATCTCTTGTATTCTGATTGGTTGATTTGTTGGGGTGTGCTATTTCTTCTAGGGATCATGTATGTGGTTTGTGTGTTTCTAGGAATTTGGCCATCTCCTCTATATTATCTAATTTTTTCACATACAGTTTGTATTAATCAGCCAAAGTGGTGCTGATGGTAACTACTAGAAATCTGTTGGTCTTTATAAACGGTAATTATTTGGGGTAGAGGCCATAAAGTTGCCAGGCTATAAAGTTACCATAAAGCACAAGTTATTTCCCTCACCAAACTATGTGAGGGGCCTGGCTTCCTGGGTTCCTCACTTCCCCAGGATTGATTCTTTCCAGGTTCAGCTGTTTGTTCTCTCCAGAAGGTCAGCTGTAGACTATGAGGCTCTCTAGCCTTTGCCTTTCTCCACAAGTCCAGCTGTTTGTCAGGTGAATGGCTCATCTCTTTTCCCGTGGCCTTCTCCAATTCCTCACTACTATGCTCCTCTGTTTGCTTACTTCCCGGGGCTCCAGCTCAAGACTCCACATAAGAACTCCAATATCGGAACTCCAACTCAAAACTCCAACTATGTCCTTTGCCATGACTTTTATCTTTGATTTCCTACCCACCAAGGGGCTGCTCAATGCCCTACTGATGTGGCCCAATCAAAGCCCTAATCATAACTTAATCATGCCCAGAGGAACAGACCAGTTTACAAGCATAATCCAATGTTTATCTTTTGGAATTCATAACTATATCAAACTGCTAAACTGCTACACAGTTCATAGTATATTCTTAGGACCTCTCTTATTTCTGCAGGGTCAGTGCTTATGTTCCTCTCTCATTTCTGATTTTATTTTATTCCATCTACTCTCTTTTTCTCTTTGTCAGTCTGGCTAAGGTTTTATTGATTTTGTTGATCTTCTCAGAGAAAGAACTTCTGGGTTTCATGTGCCTCTCTAGTTTTTTTGTTCTTGATTTCATTTATTTCTGCTCTGCTCTTAATTATTTCTTTCCTTCAGTTTGGTTTGGGATTAGTTTGCTGTTATTTTCCCAGTTCCTCCAGGTGTGCAGCTAAAGCTTCAATTTTAGCTCTTTCTTCTTTTTTAATGTAAGCATTTACATCTATAACTTTCCCTCTCAGCTTTGTCTTTGCAGTGTCCCATAGGTTTTGATATATTGTGTTCTCATTTTCATTTGACACAAGATATTTGCTGAATTCTCCTGAAATTTCTTCTTTGACCCACTGATTATCTAAATGTGTTGTTTAATGTCCATATAGTTATGAATTTCTTTTTTTCCATCCATTTTCAATTTCCAGCTCATTCTCTTAAGATAAGAGAAAGCGTTTTCTATAATTTCAATATTTTTGAACTTATTGAGATTTGTCTTGTGATGCAATATATGATCTATCTTGGAGAAGGATCTATGAGCACTTGAAATCATAGTATATCCTGCTGTTTGGGGATGAAATTGTTCTACAGCTGTCTGTTAGGTCTAGTTCATTTATATTATTATTCAAGTTCTCTGTTTGTTTTTCCTCTGTCCAGATGTTCTGTCCAATACTAAGAGTCTCCAACTATTTTTGTAGGGACATCTATGTCTCCCTTCTGTTTTACCAGTGTGTTCCTCATGTATCATTTTAACAGTGTGTGCCTCATGTATCTTAGGGCACTCAGATTAGGTGCATAAATATTTAGTACAGTTATTTCTTCTTGCTGAATTGCCCCTTTTATTAATATATAATGACCTTCTTCATCCCTTATAACAGTTTTTCATTTGAAATCTATTTGTCTGATGTTAGTATCACTACTGCAGCTTTTTACTTGTTTGTTTGTTTGGTTACTATTTGTATGGAATACCTGTTTCCAATCTTTCACTATTTTTAAAAAAGGTTTATTTCATTTATTTATTTCTCCCCACCCCCTCATTGTTTTTCATTTGCTGCATCTGTTTGTTGTGTGCTGGTCTTCTTTTAGGAGACACCGGGAGCCAAACCTGGGACCTCCAATGTCGGAGGGAGTTGCCTAATTGCTTAAGCAACCTCTACTCCCTGCTTTGGTGTGTCTCTCGTTGTTTTCCTCATGTCTTTTGTTGTGTCATCTTTTGCATTGACTCACCATGCCTGCCCACTGAGTCAGTTCGTTGCCTTGTTTGACTTCTTTAGGAGAAACTGCTAACAGAAACTGGAACCTCCCATGTGGTAGGCAGGAGCTGAATCTCTTAAGCCACATCTGCTTCTCCAACCATTCACTTTTAACCTGGTGTCCTTACATATAAGGTGAATCAGTGGTAGACAACATATAGACAGCTCAAAATTTTTAATCCATTCTATCAGTCTCTGTCATTTGATTGGGGAGTTCAAGCCATTATCATTCAATATTATTACTGTAAAGTCATTACTTACTTCATCCATTTTGTCTTTCGGCTCTCTGTTGTCATATTGTTCTCTTGTCTGCTTTCTTACCATTTATTTTATCCTTCTAGTAATCTTCATTTCTACACTTTTCTCCAAATCTCTTACCCATGTTTTTTACTTTCAGTCTATAGCACTCCTTTTCGTGTCTCTTGTAATTCTGTTCTTTGGTAACAGATTCTATTGGTTTTTGTCTCTGAAGACTTTGAACTCACCTTCAGTTTTGAAGGACAGTTTTGCCAGATGCAGAATTCTTGCCTGGCAGTTTTTCTCTTTCAGTACCTCAAAAACATCCTAACACTTTCTTCTCTCCTCCATGGTTTCTAACGAGAGGTCAGCACCTAATTTTATTGAGTTTCCCTGTATGTGACGCTTTGGTTTTCCCTTGATTCATCCTGAATCTTCTCTTCATATCTGATATTTGTCAGTCTGAATATCAGGTGTCTCGTGATAGGTCTATTCGGATTTATTCTGTATTGGGTACATTGTCCTGCTTGGATATTGATATTCATATCTTTCATAAGGGTTGAAAATTTGTTGGTCATTATTTTCTCAAATATTCCTTCTGACCCTTTTCCATTCTCCTTCTGGCATACCAATAATGCAAATGTTTATGTACTTCACATTATCATTCAGTTACCTGAGACTCTGTTTAATTTTTCCATTCTTTTCTCTTTCTGTTCTCCTGCCTTTTGCAGTTCAAATATTCTGTCTTCAAAATCAATAATTCTGTCTTCAAGCAGTTCATATACCCTCTTGTGTGACACTAATGTATTTTTAATCTCATCCATCATGTCTTTCACTCCAAAAGGTCTGTTACTTTTCTCTGCAGGCTTTAAAATTGTTCTATATGTTCACTGAGTGTCTTCTTAATATCCTTTATTTCTTTAATCATATTTTCTTTAATTCTTTAAGTACTTTAGGAGACTTGTGTGACTATCACTGATTAATTGTCTTAAATCCTGTATATCTCCAGTATATTTGGTTAGTTCCTTTGTCTGGGCCATCTCTTCCTGTTTCCTAGTGTCACTTGCAAGTTTTTACTGAGGTCTAGGCATCAGAATATGTTGGTGAATTTACTTTGATGCTCAATTTCTCTCTTTTGCCTATTGTTTTTTTCTCACAATTTTTCTTTTATATTTTGTTCAGCTTATTATTTAAATTTGCCCAGGTTAAGTTATCAAAATTAGGCGAGGGACTCACTAATGAGGTACAGATATTCCCCCAGTGACTAGGATATAGAGAAATTGGAAAATCATTTTTTTCATGCAAATTCCAGATTGGCCAGCAGATGGTTCTTGTCTGTGTAGTTTTGCACTGAGATGTTTCAGTCTTGGCTTTCCTGTGTTCCTTTTTTGAATCACCAGAGCAGAGATTCAAAGTGGGTTCTGCTGGCCAAATTCAGTGAAGAGAAGCCATATAACTCTCCTTCCCTTTTCTCTACTTCCCTTCAAACAGCTGGCAGGGAGGAAGATGTCTGTTCCCCTCTCATCAGCAGCAGTGAGCCAGGGGTTTCACCCCTGCCTAACCTCTTCAGTGTGGGGGATGAGAACCCTTCCAGGCTGCCTCAGGTGCTTGGTAATACACATTTATTGTTTCAGCTTCTCTATTTCTCTGTCCTTCACCCTTCTGGGATTTGTGTAGCATTACCCTGCTCTGCTGACCCCCAAAGCTGGTCCCTTGGACAGTTGTTGGCTCTTCCTCTGTTGTTTTTGTGACAGCATTGAGCTCTGCCTGTTAGTCACTATCTTCCTACAATCCCCAGTGTTTTCTCAATATCCTTAATCTATTTATCCATCTCATTAAATTTATTAATGAGATTTGTTTGGATATCTTTGATTAGTTTTCTGAAATCCTGTGTTTAGTATGGAAGTTTAATTTCTTTGTTTGACTAAGCCATATCTTCCTGTTTCTTATTATGGTTTGTAAATTTTTTCTCGTGTTTTGGTATTTTTGTTGTTGTTGCTGTTTTCAGTCTTTGCTCTGCTTCTCCCTTTAGTCTATGGCTTTCTTATTGGTTGGCTTTTTGTTATAGCTCCTCTTTAACAATTGGTTCAAATTATTTTGAACCTTTATACTTAAGAAACCATTTTTTTTCAGCTCATATCTGATTTTTACACTGAATATAAGCTACAATTTTTATATTTTTGTTTGTTTATATTTTTAATCAGAAAAAAGAAACTTTAGATTACATAAATGTTACATAAAAAATATAAGGTATTCTCATATGCCCAACTCCCTCCCCCTCCCACACTTTCCCACACTATCAATATCCTTCATTAGTGTGGTACATTTGTTACAATTGGTGAAACCATATGGAAGCATTGCCAATAACCATGCATTGTACATTACATTAGAGTTTACACTCTGTCCCATGCAATTTTGTAAGTTATGACTAAATATATAATGCCTGTATTGATCATTACAATGTCATGCAGGATAATTCCAGTGTCCCAAAAATGTCCCCATATTATACCTATTTTTCCCTCTCCCTCCGCTCAGAACTTCCAGGGGACCCTGCCTCCACATCAAAGAAGAAAGTTCTTCCATTGCTGGAATCACAATAAATTTATAGTAGAATAATAGTAAGTCTAATTTAGTCCATTGTTCATTCCCAAATCTTGAGGATTTGGTGATGGTGATGTCCCCTCTGCCTCTAATTGAGAGGAGCCTTAGGTCAATGGGGCAGATGGATGGAACTATCTTGCTTAGAGTTGCAGGCCCTCTCTGTTCTTTGGGATGGGTGTTGTTCACTATTAACACCTTGTTATTTGTCCTGGGTGAGTCCAATGAACTTCAGAGTAGGTGTTGCAACTCTGCTGAGATTTGGGTACAATTTTTGAGACTGCACCATTTGTGCAATTATTTCATCTCCAGGAGCAACCTTCCTTACCCCTCTCCCTCCTCTGGGTTTGTTAACCTGTTCTGTTTGTTTTTATTTGCCTCTGTCATCAGATGGCTCTGGTTTCTGGGTTTCTAGGTTCTTGGATTAGGCTGCATAAGAGAATTTAAAAACATGCCCTAGGGTAGGAAAGGAAGTATGTAGCTTATTAAGAAACAAGAAAATGAGAAAAGTACATGGTCCTAGGTATGGACCATGAGTGGGATGCAGAGTGAGATGTTTGCATGGGACTCCAGGTCAGGAAATTTTAAAATCTTTCTTCCTCCCCCTTCATAATGTTGGGGAAGTACCCCCACTGTTTGCTGTTCAGATTCGGTGCCCCACATGTCATTTCTCAGGGGCCCAATGATGCAGGCTTTCGAGGCTATGCAGGGCTTTCCCTTGACCCAACGGGATCTCATGGGTCAAACGGAATTTCATTTTATCAAATGGGATCTCTTGGCTAGGGTCTCACAGGATCTTAACAGTAGACTTCTTCTTAGGGGGTTTTCATGCAGGGTTTCACAGCCATGTGTTCTTTTAGCATGTTGTCTGTTGGCCATGTTGTCTGCCAGGCCAGCCACCTACCCTCTTTCACTGTACTAACTTGCCTCAACAACTCCCCTCTGAGAGTTTACACCCTCATTCTTAAGGGGGTGCTGAAGGATGATGGTTTTTCTTCTTTAGCTACTTCCTGCTGGTTAGGAGGAATAAACCCTACCTGACAAGGTGTAAAATCCTCTGGCTATTCTAGTGTGTTTGAGGAAAGATGGGACTGGCACCCTCATTAGAAATGGATGAAATTCCTCACCTGATATTGATTCTGTAAGAAAGAAAATTAGAATTAAAGATACATAGTCCTATCAAGGATAAAGAAGATGTGGTATGCAGGCCCAAAAATGTGACCAGTCATGACATATTGGACCATGAGAGTTAGAGAGGCCAAGGTGAATTCAGGGGCTGTATTCTCCCTAAGTTGATGCGAAACAGCATCCTTTCTTGTGTTCTTTTATGTTGTTTGTTAACTCTAGGGAGAGATTGCAGTAGACTCACTGGGTTTGGTATAAATTACCAACCCAAGCTTTCATGCTGATCGTTATGCCTAGGACAGCTAGGAGAGATATGAAGAGAGGCACTGATCTAGACAAACTCAAAAAGACAGTACAGGCAACAACAAGACAAGCATATGACAAGCAAAGTAAATAGAGTACTTAAGAGTGCCATTCCTTTATCTTATAAGCATATTCATTAACCACTTAGAAAATGAATTGTTTACCAGGACTTTTAACAAATTCAATATCCTTCTGCATATGTTCTAGAATAGAAAAGATATCATCATAATCATCAAGCATATATGTACAGTACTTAATACTAGTTGAACTAACCAATGCATAAGCTTTTCTTTCAGATTCAATTGATAGATCTAAGCTCCAGGTGTGAAATACCATACTTGTTATCTCTCCATGGGAGTAGCCCATAATGCCAATTGTGTTGATTTGCATTCTATTCACATTATTCTCATAATTATTACTCCACTTGATGTGTCCTTCACACAGCCAACATGCTGCAGCACTGTTGGTCCTAGAGAGAAGCTAGGAAGACAGAGCCCCAGCATTTCCCCGGCTTGTTTCATAGTGCCCTTCAGTGCTATGAAACAGAGCCATTCTGGAGGCAATGTCCATTTTACATCTGGCCATATTGAGCCATTGATGGCTGCTGCAGGAGTCCAAAACTGCAATAAACTTTTCATCCTTCTCAGGAGCATAATCAGAGATGTGGAAGATACCTTTATTACTTTTGGGGTCAGTGACCAACCTAGCCAATAACTCAAATGGAGAAGCATCCATGCAGGGTATTTGGGTCTGACTTTGATGCACAAGAGTGTTTGACAATAACATATTTAATGAAATTAAACTATTTTGTACTTTGTTTTTTACTTTAATACCTTTGCCAAGATTATGTAAATTAACAGGTATTTTACTTTACATTACAGGAAAAACAGGT
>JAQZBX010007178.1:24759-51339 GCA_029593785.1 Cabassous unicinctus
TTTTTTTTTTTTTTTTTTTGAGCTAAATCTGTCAGGGAAAAGGGAACATGGACCCTAATTTTAACTACATCTCCATTTGCTACTTCACTTATGGGGCAGAGGCTGTTCTCAGGTCCCCTGATAGGGTGAAGTGATATCCAACTCCTGGTTAATTCTGCTGGACTAGCTATGGGGTGTGGAGGATGGACATAAGTCCAAGGGAGCTTTAGGTTCAGGGGACCCTAGGCTTGAGGCCTTAGGCTTCACAATCTCAAGCTCCAGGAACTGAGATACAATGTGTGGGTAACTGAGGAGGTGCATCATCTAGGATATCACATTCCTTCTCAGGTTTTCTCTTTTATGGGGATGGTTTCATTTCCAGAGCATAATACAAACTACAAGACCCATTTAAAATTGTGTTCTGAGATAAAGTAAAAAACAGTTGGACATAAGGAATCTTTGACTGCTTCCCTTCCCTTTTACACGGGAGGTTTAACTGGAAAATAGGGTTATAATTTAGAGTGCCATTTCCAAGGCCATACTGTGGCCATACTGTGTTACAGAAGAAGATCAGTTTCTCCTTCCTCAACCCTTCAGTGAGCAAGGTCTGGTACACTAGAGACCATGACCATTATTCTAGGAAAAATGAAAAAGTGTTTGTCATGCAATCCAGTGTCCCAGGGCCCAAGTCTGAATAAACTATTACCCTCAAAGCTGCAACTCCCCAAATACCTTTCCCTCATAAAAGCTAGGGGATGCTGACCAGTCAAGGGTCACATAAGCTTTGTGAGACATTTGGAGCTGCTGCTCTGGATTCATGTCCCAAAGTCTCAGAGCCCTTGCTGCTGGGCATTGCCAGGGCAATCTAGACTTGGGAGATGTCTGGACCTAGTTTCCAGAGATTGAAGCTACCAATCCCCATGTGTGATTTTTCTTAGAAAAGGGACTGGCTTGAATTTTTTTTTTTTTTTTGCCTATTAAGTGGTCTTATTTTATTACCATGGTCAGGAAGTTTCACAGTTACACCAGACATTAAAGTAATTGTTATCTCTCTCTGCATAGGCGGGTCCACACCAAGACTTTCTCTCCGATTTCTCAGCAAGTTTTATTCTTTCCTCCATTTCCCAAATAAATTCTTTTTACTGGCCTAATGAAAAAAACAAAAACAAAAAGAAATTAAAGTAATTGTTCTGCCCTTGCCAGCCAATAACCGTGAGTGGGGGTGCTGACACAATGTGAGGGCATTCCAGGAGCTGAGAATGAACTGAACTTCCATGCACTAACAAGGGAGGGATGAAGGACTTGCTAGTAAGTGCATTTTCACTTATTGCAGTGGCTTCTGGAAGGCTCCTCTGTTATGAAGCTGCTTTTCATTAAGAATATCAATTTACGCTTCTAATTAATAATGGTTTCTTGGAGTTAGCCATTTAAATACTTCATATTAGACAATGCTTTTTATGAACTTCTTATAATAAACCATAATCACATAGACTAGTTACTTTATATTTAAATAAGCTTATTAAATTACTGTTAGTAACCAATGAAATTCACTTTATCTTAATTTCATTAAACATGAACTTACAATTTTCATCAATTTTAAAGATTTAATACATAAAATGTTAATTTGTTTACTTGGTGTTCTATAAACCTAGTGAGACACAACCCAAGCTAAATAAAATTGAAATCATTATACTTAATGCAAGGAACGTTCTTTTTTCTTCTTTTATAGGAGGCTAAATCCACTTTTCTTTTAAAAAAAAATTCTAAAACTGTGAGTAATCTTAAAAACCATACTGACTGCTAAGTTCTGGAATATATTATAATTGTTTAATTTGGTTTTTAGATGATTATTGTTATTTTAATTTTTTTATTTATCCCCCCTCCCAGATGGTTTTCTCATATGTCTGCTCATTGTTTTCTCACCTTCTCCAGTAGGCACCGGGAACCAAACCCTGGACCTTCTCACATAGGAGGTGAGTGCCCAACAGCTTGAAACACCTCTGCTCCCCATGGGTTGCAGCATCTGTTGGCTTTTGGCATCTGTTCATTTAGGGATCTGCTTGTTGCAGTAGGGCAGCTTCTAGCTTGTTGTGGCATGTGCAGTGTCTGCTTATCATTTTTAAGAGGCACCAACACCTGAACCTGGGACCCTGATGTGGTAGGCATGAGCCCAATTGTTTGAACCTCATCCACATCACTAAGTTGTTTTAAAGATCTTTCCATAATTTTCAAGGACTTCTCCTTTACTTATTGAAATTTGGTAATAGGATTATTAAACACCCTTATTTAAAGTCTGTTAAAAGGTTTAAATTGGGGAATTACAGAATAAACTATGATTCTTAATTTCCCAGCCTAGTAGATAAAAATTTTACACTAAACTTACATTTCATCCCGAGGTATGAAAATATACAATGAACAAATGGAAATAGAGAGTTAGACACAAAAGCACACAATTTACTAATGATGCTTATAATTCTCATTCTCTTACCAAATAAGTTTAACTGTAAAATAACATTATATTTGAAAGATCTCTTTGAAGAGTATTTCTAATTAATCTGCACTATGACCATGCAGTTTTGCATAAGAATTTCATTCCTTTTAATTATTGACTTATAACCAAATTATTCCTAATGCTTTAAAATACAGTTTACATTTTCCTTTACTTGAGAGCTTTGCTTATTTCCCAGTTTGACTTTGACAGACCTTGGATGAGAAAAATTCATTCCAGTGTACACTCACCAAGGTCATTGAAGCCTCAGGAAAGCCTTGTTTTTCTCATGGCTTGCTGCTATTAGGAACAGCAATGTTGAAAGTGGGAAACCCCTGACTCCCCGGTCCACAGAGATAACAGGACTCCATGGGCTGGTGGACTGGAAGAGTGAACATCCAGCCCTGAGGGTTGAGAAATCCACCAGGCAGCAGTCTAGTTCACAACTGAAGTTATGAGACAAAATCAGGGCTATTAACACCAGTGGAAAAACAGGAGATGGGGTGCCTTAAATTTGCTTTCCCTGAGTGGGGGCAGAAGTTGTCATGAAATAACCTTAAGCAAAGGCAAGGGGTGAGGCTAGACCTGAAGTGACCATAAACAAAGGTAAATTCAGTTTATACTTACCATTACAGTAGTAAGTTTGGACTAAGTCACCCAGTTATAGCAATTTCAATTATCCTTCTGCTGCTTTATAATATAACAGCATCTATATAATGATCATAATTCTTAGTGACAGTTTCTAGAAAGTTTTCACTTTAGAACAAATTGGGCACTTTTGTTTATTAACTAATCAACTAAGCAATTTTATTAATAATATTAATGTTGCTAAGATTTTCTGCTTTTCCATCAGTTGAATTAATTCCACTTGTGATTTGTTTTATACATCAAATCCAAGTCAAACCCAGACTAAAAGTTAAACAGAAGATTAAGGACAAATTAAAAGAGAAGAGAGAATTTTACACACTTACTTATCTTTGGGAAAGTCCTGGCTTTGGAATCATATTAATGCAGAGCTCCCAGTGTCTATCCATGGGAGAAAACTTGTGCAGGACACTCCAGCTTTGTTCCTCCAGGAAAATCCTTGGGTAGCTGCTAGATATAGAGCTAAGTGGGCCAGAGAAGCCCTGTCCCCAACAAGACATGAAATGGGCTGCTCTGGGGGCTGCATTCCATTAGTAACCTCACTGTGAGGCTTTATCATTGGAAAAATTGAAGTGTTATGAGGGAATAGGAAGGGAGGTAGGAAGAGCCAGGAATTTTTTCAAAAATCTTAATTGCTGGCATATGAGGGGGTAATGTCTACAGGAGAGAGACTTAGTAAATGGTCCAGATCTAGATTCCCCATTTGCTCCCCTCACTAGGCACAACCAAGGTTAGGAGAAGCCTGGGATGCAAGCTAGGACCAAGTAATTGGCCCATGTTAACTAAGAAATTAACAATCTTACCTGCCAAACCAAGGGTCACCCAAGTCTTCCAGGTTGATGGTTCACAAGTGGCTTCAAGCCCCTTCTGTCATCCCTGGGGCAAATCCACAGCAGTTGGCATAGTGAGACAACTTGGGGCCAGGTTCCTACTGATGTTGAGCCTGGATGTGAGTTCCTGAGGTGAACAGTACTTTTAACAGCAGCAGTTAAATGGTGAGACTGTCTTGGACCTCATGCTCACCCCTCCTTATCTCACCCCTCCTTACCTTCTTCATCTTGCTGGCATGGTCTCAATTGTTGAAAACTGCAAAGGCTGTCTCTAAAAGGCATTTAATGGAAGTTTGGAGCCCAGGGAAAGTTTCTGTAGCTTTCTACAGCCATCCAAGTCAGGTTGGAGCTCCTAGGAGGATCTGCCTTCCTCTAGAGTTAGGATCTCCCAAGAGGATATTTCTATTGCCTCTGCCAGCTTTCTTTGAAATAAGGCTGGGTTTTTAAGTTCTGCCTCTGGGTAATTTCCCTGAGCTTATTTAAAATTGTCCAGTTTGGTAGTACACTTCATCCCTTTAAGGAGCCATGGCCACATAGTCTCTGGCCTTCAGATCTGTCTAACTCCTTCTTTTCTCTTTCACAGATTTAACTGGAATTCAGGGTTCCAAACAGAGTTCACTCTCAGCCACACTGTAGCCATGTGGTGTGGCAGGAAGAGATTAGCCTCTTTCCTTTTAGACTATCATAAGGCAGGTTGCCCAATTAGAAGCCACCCATTATCCCAGAGGAAGATAAATGCATTCATCAGTCATGGTGATGTCCCACTGATAGGTCTGGTGGAATGGATTGCTCACTGAGCCAGATCCCTGGAGGTTGGGAGCCCTGCCCACTGTCTCCACATTCTGGGGCTTGGGAGCCTTATGTCTCTGGGTATCCCCAGAGACTTAGAAGTCTTGCTGGATGTCGGGGTCTGGTTCCCAGACCTAAACTCTCAAATCAGGCTTTCCCACTAGGAAAGGGACTGGACAGCGATGTTTCTTTTGCCTACTTTGCAGAGGTCTTTGGAGTTAGCCCATGAGTGAGCTCATCTCTTGGCAATTCCCAGGGACAAGTTCTGCAGTTAAATCTGGTAATAAGAGGCAATTAAAAAGCAGAGACTGATCTGTGGCTTACAGACAAACAGCCTCAGGGGACCCAGAGGTAAAGTCACTAAAAAAAGAAAGGAGGGCACAGTCCAGCAGATCTGGCAGTGGGAGAGGTGGCAGTGGCTAACTGCCCAGCTTCAAGAAGGCTCTCAGGGCACCATGTCCTGCAGTACTGCCAGGGTCCCCAAGAGGAAGGTGAGCTCAGTCAAAGTAGCAGGGAAGGAGGAACCCAAAAGGAGGTCAGTGAGGCTATCCACTAAACCTGTTCCTGTGGAAGTGGAAGTGAAACCAGTAGAGGCAGCAGGAAAGAACAAACCTTCAGACAAAATGCAACTAAATGGAAATAGGGTAGCCATGGGAGAAGAAGTTGAAGTGGTTAACCAAGAAACTAAATATTTACCTGCAGGAAGTGGAAAAACTAAAAATGAGGAGTCCAGCCTCAGTTGAAGCAGGAGGGAAAGAATTCAATTCTGGTTAATACTGTCGACCATGTCTTATCAATGGTCCCTGTTTCTCCCTTCTTGTACAATCCAGAGGAATATTTTTATCAGCTATTGTGCAGGTGAAAGTTTTTTAATAGCTCTAGAGGAAACATTTTTAAGAAGGAAATTGGGATCCCACCTCATTCCATTTTATTTAAGAGTAGATGCTTTTCTTCAAAAGAGGAAATCATCTGCCAGTTGTTTGTTTTTTGGTTCAACCAGAAAATAGTGGGATATTGAATTATGGGAAACTTTTTCTTGGGTATCAACTTACATTCCAGTGGGGTCTGGCAATTTTTATACTTTATAATACAACACATACTAAAGGGTGATTTGGAATCAGTTATGCAATTGATATGTGTTAGACATTTTAGATTACTCCTATTCCCATATTTTTAGTAGACAGTTTCTTAAAACCACTTCCTGATCTTGGCTCTCCCTGTCAGAACCCTGTAACATCCTTGGTCATGTTTTTTTATGTGCTGTAAAGGATTGGAATGTGAGTGTGTATTGTGTATGATATTAAATTGTGAATTAATGGAACTTTAAAATGTAACAGCTTATTAAACTTTGAAGATATTGGTACTTGATATCCTCTTAAGGAAAGCTTGTCTCCGAATTTTAAGCTAGAAAGTCACTGGAATAATTTTGGAAAAACAACTACATGGCTTTGTATGTTTTTGGTATGAACGTTAAGAATTGTGTACAATTTGTTCATAATATCTATGCTGACCTTCAACACAACCAATAAGATCTCAATTATGAAAGAAAAAAGAGGGCACAGACAGGATTTAATTAAAACTCACCAGTCTCTGGTGGGGGGTCAGGGAGCACCACTTGTCTCTCATCACCTGGCTTGCTTGCCAAATAATGCTACCAGATGTGTCTAGTTTCTGGGCTTTTAGATTCTTGGATTGTGTTGCAGAAATGAATTCAAGGACATGCCATAGGGTAAGCAAGGGAATAAATAGATTATTAAGAAACAAGAAAATGAAAAATGTACATGGTCTGGGGCATCGACTACATGTGGGCTGCAGAGTGAGATGCACGTGTGGGACCCCAGGTCAGAGCTTTTTTGTCTTTCTTCCTCCCCCTTATAATGTTGAGGCAGGGCCCTAGAATTTCTGGCTCTAATTGGTTGCCCCACTTGTCATTTCTCAGGGGCAAATGGTGTGGCCTTTTGAATGTATCCAGGGCTTTCCCTTGACACAATGGGATACCATGGGTCAAATGGGATCACATTTTTCCAAATGGGATCCCATAGCTCGAGACTCACAGGGTCTTTTGGCAGCCTTCTTCTCAGGAGGGTTCCAGGCAGGGTCTCACGGCCATGTGGTCTGTCAGCTGTGTTGTCTTTTAGGCTGAACACCTTTCACCTTTCACTATACTAACCTGCCTCACCTCTGTATATTTTTTAATACTCCTTTTGTTTTCTCTAACTGCTATTACCTAGAAGGCTAAATTTGGTAAGATTGTTTCCCTGGATACAACTTTCCCAGTCAGATTTCCTAGTCAAACTAGACCCAGGGACCCATGAAGGTAGTTCATATTGATTTCAATGGGCTCTGGAGAGGAAGACCTAAAGTCCATTAACTTTCTTTCTGACATCTCCCCAAATCTATGCTTTCCTAATATACCTAGCAGATAGTGATCTTCATCCAGTTGTTCCCTGCTGCCCTAATGTTTTGCCTTCTCAGATGACTTACTCTGATGGGGGTATGATTGAGACTGAAGAGGCCATCCTCTCCAAGATGAAACTTGTACATCTCCCAGACCCTGGGATCTGAGTTCTCTAATCATATTCCACAACCTGTGCTGGATCCCCTGTGGTGGTTGGGTGACTCTGCCAATGCTGTCCAAGAGAAAGCTTTCAGGATGTGAAGGCTTCCTTTCCTCTCTGGGGCCAGGATTGCTACAGCCCTTAAAGGTGTGTAGGGTGAATATCGGCACTGCTCAGTGAGAGAGTGTGTGCTTCTCTCCTTCTTGGAATGCCTTGAGTCTGAGTGTCCTGCAGCCTTCTAAGGTGGACTGGGTAAATCTGGATTGGGTTTGACGGCACCCAAGTCCACTCCTTCTTGGTATAGGGGCCAAGCAGTGGCTCTCCAATCTGGGCAGGTTGAACACAAATCCTATTATCCTGAGAATATGCTGTGTTTTTCAATCACCCTTGTTTCTCTTATGGTATTCCTCTGGTCTCTGGATTCCTCCAAAAAGGTGATGCAAACAGATCCTGACTGATTATTAGCTGCCTAGTGGGACAATCTGATTGTTAAAGCTCCCTACTCTGTCATCATCTTTAGTCTTTAATCATGATCATTTTAATCATCCTTTGTTACTGTTCCTGCTGTATTTTGGTGTCCTATGATGTTAAAGAAAGTTTACTTCCATTACAGTTTGGTCCATTTAATCAGATCACATCACGGTCTTGATGTGATCAACCCTGAGCTAATATCAGGAGTAAAATTAAGGTAAAGACCCAGAACACTGATGAATGAATGGTTTGGTTGTGATATGTAGAAACTTCAGGGTCAGGAAATGATATCTGAGTCAGTGTCCATATCAATCTTGTCCTAAGATCTCAATGACTTTAGAGTGGGTATGGGGGAGTTTCAGTGGAGTAAATCCATTTATCCATGGGTTCTTGGTGGTCTGGCTAAATGGAGTGAAAATAGTTTATTACCCTTTAAAAGGGTTAAGGCCATACTTACCACTCCCTGGTTATTTCTAATAATTTAACCAGTGTGGAAGACACACCATTCAGCTATTTAGGTAGAGCTGGAAAAGGAAACCACTGGCAAAGGAGAACACTTGCAAAAGAAACTGCAATGAAACACCTGGGGTGTCATGTTGGACATGGAAGAGGTTCTGTAGAACCCAAGGCCCCAAAGTGATGGGAGTCAGCAAATTTCCACGAGGAAATTATAACAATGTGAGAGGATTTGAGACTAGATCTGAAAAGTGTTGTAACTCTACTTATGAAAAACAAGTCAGTTCACAGTTGTGAACAATGAAATAAAATCTGTTGCTACATTTAACTGTGAATAATGTGGATTTGACATATTAAACCATTTTCTGCATTTAAAGGCTCTCTCCAAGAAGAGCTATTATCTTGGATTCTGTAGTTTGTGGATCATATTACATGTAAAGAAAGTGTTTTTCAGAGGAAAGGGACTCAGAAATAATTTTCTCCTTCTACTCTGTGCCCTCGTTCAAAAGAGACTTAACTAAGAAATTTAAAATACTCATAATAATAACTGCTATGCCTGTGATTTCACCACAGGTGGGTCATATGCTTTTCTGAATATACTGGCAAGAAGGATCAGTAAGTGAAACTCCATTAAATCATCCTAAATATCCTTTAGTCTTCAGGTGAGGTATATTCTTCAGATTGACCCATTCCATATGAATGCCAAGCTCCTTCTGAACATAATTTTTATTACTCCAGGCTGCAATGCTAAACACTTTCTCAGGATCCTTTGAAGCTAGGATTCCACTGATATCCTAGGATTTGGTTGCTGCAATGACACATGGGAGACATGAACAACATGAGATGGCAATGGCATGAAGGCTGATGTGATGTTCATTGAGAACAAGGGTGAAAGTTTGTGATTCGTTCCTCTAGCCTCTGGAGGTGACAGCATTTTCTTGATGGGGTAGTTCTTTGGCATCTTGGAACAGCAGTGGCAGCAGCTATTCAACAGGCTAGTTTGATAATATGTTTCTGGACCTGTACTTATGAGTATAGCCTAGAATGTGCTCCTGTAGGTCAACTAATGATTCAATTCAAACAGTGGTTTTGTATTGCATGCCACAAATATCCTTAAAGTGATAGTTGAATTGCATAGGGTAAGTGTTCAAAGAGTCAAATGCATGTCACAGCCTGGTTGTGCAATGGGCAAATGTTGAATTCCTCAAATAGCATGAAAAAAATTGGATAATTAGTGACATGTAGTGCATATGGAAAACATTGAGTATCACACAGTGGATGTGCAAGTATGATAGGTGAATGTAACAGCTATATGTCAAGAAGCCATACTTGGATGATACAGAATGGGTGTTCAAGGAGGTGCTATTTAATTGTAAATAGTGGTCATTGTAAGAAGAAATAATTGAGTGGCATAAGGTGGTGTGTAATAAATAGACTTAAGTAAACCTGTGAAAATTATGCAACAAGTGTAATTGAATAGCATAGAGTTTAGTATCACACAGTGTGTAATGGCACAGTGTGGAAGTGAATGTATTTTTATTATGCAGAATATGTGTAGAAGAGAAAGTTTAATAGCACACTGTGAGTGGGTGAAGTGTGATATAAGAATGGCACAGAGTGGGTGTATAATGAGTATTTGTGAAATAGCACACAGCAATTATGCATGGTGTGAGAACTGAATGTCAGTGGATGAGAAAGGAGTGAAAAGAATAGCATAACTTTGCTGTGCAGAGGAACTAAACAGAATACCACAAACAAGTGTTATGGAAAATGGAAATAGCATTGAAAACACTGGTTTTGCAAGGAATTTGAGGTAAAAGTGGCATTCAAGGAGTCACTGTTGAATAACAGAGATGGTGTGCAAAACGGGGAGCTGGATAGCAGAGCCTAGTTCTGTGGTGTTTATAAGGTGCAGAGTAGAGAGATGGAGCAGTCATTTTAAGTAGTTGGTTTGTCAAGATTGTGCAATTATACAAGGTGAGCAGCACAGTTGGTGTATCATTAGTGATGGTCAAATAGCTCATGGTGAGTTTTAAGGAGTGGTTGTTGAGTGGCAGAGGGCAGTTTTGCAAGAGTGGACATTACATAATTTTTAATAGTTGTGGAAGGAGTGGTTGTTGAATCACAAACTGTGTGTGAGAGGGGTTAAAATTCAGTTGGGTGACTTGGTGTTCAAGCAGTGCAAATTAAAGGCACAAACTGGTGTTCTAAGTTAAATAACACAGTGATAGTGAGCAATGATTGGAAATTTAATAGTTCACAAAGACTGTACAAAGAATATAATTTGAATAACAGTGATAATGAAAGGTTGATAAGGGAAAAGAACAACTGAATGTGCAAGAAGTAATTTGGATGAGGCAAAATGGTGTTCAAGTATACATGTAATTGCAAAATGTGCCTATGCACAAGTTATAGTGGAATGACACAACATGAGTGTACAGTGGGTGGAAATGGAGGTAACCATTTTGTTGTGCAACAGTTTAAGTTGATTAGCACAGAGAGGAGTGCATTAAACAAAAGTTGGATGGAGCATGGGTAGTGTAAAATTATTTTAAGTAGTATAAAATGATTATGTGTTTGTGGGGAGTGATAGTCAAATTACACAGGGTGAATGTGCAAGGAGTGATATTTGAATAACAGAGTGCAAGAGTGGTGGTTGGATGTTGTAGAATAGGTGGGCAAGCTGTGGGAGTTGAAGGGTAGAGAGAGATTTTGCATAGAAGGATAATTATGTGGCATAGAATGGGTATGCAAACAGTGGAAAGGAATGGCTTCAACTTGTGTATACTGACCAACTAAATGTGTACAACAAATGAAAGTAGAACCAAAACTGTGTGTGGCAGTTTGGCATTGTTTAAATTCCAAAAATATATATTGGATTGTGTTTGTAAACTGGCCTGTTCCTCTGAGCATATTAGATTGTATTAGATTCAGAGGCTTCATTTTTACTTGATTAAATTATGAATAAGTCTTTGATTCAGCCAAGGCAGTAGGATGTTAAGTCCTCCACCGAACAATGCAGTGAGAAAATGACAAGGCAGAAGAGAGAGTTCGAGTTTTGATGCTGGAACCCTGGGAAGTAAGTACACAAAAAAGCAGATACATGAGGAAAGAGAGAAGGCTCTGTTAGACACAGTAGAGGTCCCAGGAAGATAATGAGCCTGATAGTCTACAGCTGACCTTGTGAAGACAGCAGAACAGCTGAGCCTGGAAAGGAACAAGCCCTGGGGAGAGAGATGAGACTTCTACCAGCCTGCAGCTGAGATCAGAAAACGCTCGGACCACAGAGCCTGAAGAGGAAAGCAGAAGGCTGAACTCTTGCAGAGACTGGCAGCCATCTTGCTCCAAAACATGAAAAAAGACTTTGGTAAGGGATGTAATTTACTCTTTATGGCCTTGTCTATAAGCTTCTACTCCAAATAAGTACCCTTTATAAAAGCCAACAGATTTCTGGTCCTTTGCATCAGCATCCCTTGGGCTAATACACTGTGTCATTTAACTACCCTTGCAGAGCCTCTATTTGCAATTAAAAAAAAAAATCCTTGTACACAGGTTCTGCCATCTACGGAGGATTCCTTGCATTCCCAGGTGTTCCATTCAACTATCAATCATGCTCAACTACTCTGTGTCATTCAATTTATATGCATAACACATCCCTTGCAAGCCATTAAATTTCTTATCATTGCATGTTTTCTCTGAGCTTATACATATTGCCCAAAAAGGCTATGCCACACTCTTCCCACCACATTGCACCATTCACCTGCCTCTCCATGAACACTTGTTAAACAAACGTACCTTCCACACAATCTTTGATCCACCCAAATCCAACATTTTGCACACATTTATGTGCAATTTATCTGTCACTCTTTGTGTAATCACAGTGTGCAATTAAACATCCACACATTTAATCTCTTTCTGCACCATCCAGCACAACTCTTTTCACATTTATGTTTGTCACTACGGTTTACAAGTTTGGAGCCCCATGCCTGTTTTTTTGGACATCAAGATGAAGGATGCTGCAGAAACACCAAGACAGTATGAAAATGTTTATTACTGACATGATGAGACTTCCAGGGAGAGTAGGACAGGCATTCCAGGTGACTTGAAAATGACTTTAAAGGGCAAGGAAATGGTTAGGGCTTTCATGTTTATTAGGGGCTGACCCTGGGATGAGTGTTCCTTTTCATCATTAGGGGCTTGCATGATTGAACCTCCAAGTGGTTCCAAAGGAGGGAGCTACTTGACTTTCTTACAAGCCTATCTAGATGTGGGGCAAAAGGGTAACATGGAAGGATGAAGGTTATAAGATACCAGCAGTCAAATTTTTTTGAAAGTCTTCAAGAACTCAGAATTGTGTATTCTGAGAAGTGAAATGGCTGCCTTGGACACTCAGAATAATGTATGGAACTCTCCAAAGTGGATGAGTGTGTCAGTGATGTCCAGTAAGGTTACTTTAGTTTGTGTAGAGACATATGTGTCCTCCTTTATATTAGGGCCTCTGTGAGGCAAATTATTCCTAGAGTCCATTTGTCCAAGGGTTTCACTTTGGATATTAAATTTTCCTGACATTTTCTGGATGAGATAGCCAGACCATTGACAATGGTCCAAGAGTCTGTCAAAATGTGGAGATGGGGCTTAATATTGTCTAAGGGATCCAATACTAATATGGCTACATGAAGATTGGCCAATTGTGTTGACACTTGGGTCCTGTCCTTTATCTGGGACATGCAGAAAAGCAACAGTTCTCCAGTGAGTTCTATGATGTGTGATGGTGGTGATTTCATGTGTAAAGTCACTGTTGACTCAATTGATTCTAATGAGCTTTGTAGTACCTGAAAAATGGGTGACTTTCTCCAGGGCCTGGCATCCAGCAAGGGACTGAGGAAAGGGGCAGTGTGATGTTTACATTCATGTGTCAACTTGGCAATGTACCAGTGCCTGGCTGTTTGTTCAGCAAGCACTGGCCTAATTCTTACAGTTTGTGTACTTAAATTATCCATCAGTTTATTGCATCTATAGCTGAATACATCTGTAGACAACTGGAAGATTGCTTCCAGTGATGAGAGATATCTCATGCAATCAGTTGAAGACTTTAAAGGGAGTGGCGATTATTTGAACAGTCAGAAGAGAGAATTTCCATCTCTATTTCAGCTAGCCAGTGTCTCCTGGGGAATTCATGAAGATCTTCATCAGAGTTTTTGGCCTGTAGCCTGCCCTACAGTTTTGGACTTGTGAATCTCCACAGCTATGTGAGAAAATTTTGTAAAATTTCATAATATTTACAGATATCTAATGTTAGTTCTGTTTTCTTAGAGAACCCTGACTAGTATAGTATCTCTCCTGAAGAGTGAGAGTGACCCACATGGAAGATATTGGACCCTACCCAAATATACATTGTTGGATGGATTTTTGTGGCTTTGAAGCTGTCACCACATATTAAGACTCACACATATCAGTCTTCCTTACATACAATGAAAGAGACGATGCATATTCTGGATTTAATAGAAATTCATGACAACAAACTCTTAGGCTGATGTTGTCTGTTAATTCCACAAGCAACATCCCAACTGGCGCAAACCAAAATTTTGTCAGCAGCAAGTCTTATCCTGTCCTAGGCTGAAAGATGAACTTACACACAGGCCCCCACCTAAGGGTGAACCCAAAATGATCAAGAGTTTATAATGGATACTAAGAGACAAGGAAATCCTAAATTGGGTCATCTCTGGTAAGTTGTTGAAGCAATTACAATATGAACTATAACTATATTATAACCCATGATAGTCTTGCCCTTCAGTCAGCCTTAATTTCCATGCCTGTCCCTAATCTATAAGAGACAGGCACCCATTCCAATATATGGATTCAGTGGTCATGTAAGCAGACCCCTTCTGACAGATAATCCCCCTTTTACAATTTTCAATGAGTTTTGGGTTCCCAAAATAACAAAACCACCTGGCTCTGTTGGATATCGGTGCCCAAATCTCTTGAAGCCTAGGAAGCACTAATGGTTTAAAGGGTTCCAACAGGAAGTGAAGTGCTTGGAGAGAGGATAAATAAAAGAAGCAATGCTCCATTAATTATTAAAATTGGCTCATTTTGACTAAAAGATGTTTCTCTCCTGGTTGTTCCTCCCATGACTATTCTTTTCCCATTAATGGAATGGATGTCTTCTGTCAGCAGGTAACTTCATGGAAAAAGACTGAGGCTTTTAGTCAATTGGTAGGCTGAGCCCCAAACCAATTCACTTGATCTAGGTTCCAATTCCAAGATAGATGACATGCAACTTTTCTTGATTTTAACTTTATATATTCCCCTTAACATCATTAGGAACTGCACTTATCTCTATGTGTTTGTGTGATATATAAGTGCAAACACAAATTAAAAGGAGGAAGAGGTTTATTATTCTTGTTGGACATAAGAGAGAAGACATCCTCCTCCTTCACATCTCTTTTGGTATTTACATTAGAAAACCCTTAATTGTAAGTCTTGTTCTCTGACCTTTTGAAATATATATATACAAATTTGAAATGTATATAAATGGCTAAGACTCTTGCAAATTTTACCACACAAAAAGGTCTCTTCAAGGAAGGAATACATTTGATTGAAATTAAATTAAAGAAAATATCTCCATTATAACTGGTAAAAGATTAACATAACTCAGAAGGATGGGGTAAGGAATGTTATTGGTTCCAAATTTTAAACTTGCCTCTGGCTCTGAAATTATGAGAAATGTGTATGTAATGGGTTGTATCTGCTTAGCCACATAAAAAGCATAATATTTCTGTCTACCTTTGCAATTTCTTTGTACATTGCTTATGATGTATCACTTTCTCATTTAATGGTTATTCAATAATAAAATTGTTTTCTTTGCTTCTATCTTAGTGTAGAGGTTTTCTGGTTTGGCAGATTATTTTGTTTTTATTTTCTATTTCCCCATCAATTACAGGCAACTTTTAGCTGAGATATTGCAAACTAAGATGCAAGGGAGGAAGGGTATTCATTTTGGGACTTAGAATTTCAATTTGGGGAGCACAGATTCAGGGAGAAACCCAAATTTTGCCTCATCTTGGCACTTACAAGCAGGGATTTGTAAAGAAATAGAGTAAGATAGAAAAATTGTTTGTGATTGGTGGATATTTGGAGTATTTCAATTGTCCTTCAGTGTAGGTAATTTACTGAGTCCTTTATCTTTTCATGGAGTCCAGATGTCATTAGGGTTTTGAGGAATGTTGTTGCTTGAAGTTTTGCACACTTTGGCAGTTTGTGATATCTGGCTGAGATTTGCAAAAGAGTAACATCCAGAATGACCTCCTGACACCATTTCAAGTCTTTTAGCTATAGCAACTCTATTTTGTTCTATTTCTTTTTACATTTCCCCCTTTTGATCAAGACCTTTCTCCAAAAGCATTGTTGAATAACATTTGTTATTAATCATTCAGCACCAGGGACAATCATTCCTAAGAGTTATAGCCCATGTAGGGGGAAAGTAGTGAGTTTATTTTCAGAGTTTTGCTTAGAAAGGGCCCACATTTCAGCAACAAGGAGGTATTCAGGGCATGTTTCAGGCATTAATTAAAATTATAATTAGGCTTAGTTTCATCATTACAGAAATAAGTTTCATAAAATCAAGCTTGAAATCAAGGTTTTGACATAATAGCATTGAAGGAGGCTAGTAAAATAGGGAATCAATATAGGGATGTGGAACCTGGCAAAAAGTCCACTTGGATATCAATAGCCCCAAGGTGGCTGCTGGAAGACCCTCATGAATGGGATTTCCTCCAGAAGCCAGGAGAAGTCACGGATATCTCTAGGGATATTATCTTTGGGGCCTTCTGGGAGATTGATGTGTGGGGTAGTCAATCAAAACAGCAAACAGGTGGGACTCCTAACATGCCATTAGCAATGGGGTAGAATAATGAATGGTTCAAAAAGCAGGTGCAAAGCCTGAATCTCTCTTTTGCCTTTGGAACCCTGTTCTGGCCTTCTTAGCCACTGCCTGGATCAATATGCAAATAAAACCTGGACATATATAATCTATAATGGGAAATTGTAGCCTGTAAACTTGTCCTCTTTTTCACTCTTCAGCCCCATCATCTCTACCTGGGACCTATGATTTCTTATTTTCTCCCATTTCTCTTCTCACCATTCCTTAATCAATTTCTGGTTTAACTAATATGATATGCCCTTGAGATTCATTTCTACAGCAGAGTCAAGAAACTAGATAAAATCTGGTAACAGCATGACATAGGAAGGGGTTGTGGGTATAATTGTGATGAAACAATGAGTAAGAGATATTTTAGTAACATTAAAAAATAATTAGCAATAAAAAATAAAATAAGGATTAGCAAGGTTTGAAATATTCTATGAATCCTGTCTTTCTAAGATCTAAGATTTAACCAACTAAGTCTTAAGTTACTGTGTTCACTAGTTTATGTAATATTTGCATTTTCTCTTTGATGTCTTTAATGTTTTCCATGTTTGAATACCTATGGATGTGGCCAATAAATGGGACACTTCTGGGGAGTCTAAATTAGCCCAGATCCAGGAAATTGATAGAGTTTCTACATGATCCATTCATTGACTGGCTTGGAAAAAATAATGATGTATGAAAAGGGACTGGGAAGAAAGTAAGGGTGAGAAAGAATATTTTAAAAATGGTTAGGATTTATTATTCATTATTGGAGGGACAAGGATGGACTGAGGTGAACGTGGGATTAAAAATGTGAGTGAGACCTAATAAAATAATTATGAATATTATTGCGTTCATTTCATCTGATGAAAACAAAGTCTTGTCCTGGTTCTTGTTTAGCTCCCTTCATCAGATGCCATTCACTTTTGGGTGACTTAAGCCTAAGATTACCAGTATTAACTCTACACACCTGGTTTGGAGTCTTGGGATAGTGTCTGTATCAGATGCTCTTTGGTTCTGATCCTTGGTCATTTTGATCTTTAGATGTCCAGTAGGTATGGATTTCCAGGCAGGGTGGGAAGTTTCTTTAAAGAAAAATGTGACTCCAAGAATCAATATTTTCTAATTAAGCTGCACACATATAAGTTAGAAGTGCCTAGTAGGGTCCTTTCTAGTCAGGTTGAGTGTATCTTTGTGGAGATGTATTTTCCAGTATACAAATTACCAGGCTGAACATTGCAGTTTTGGATATCTTTCTGTCCCAAGAGTACACTGTAAAAGGGTTGTTCTACCAGGGGTTCATTTATATTTAATGTTTTAATTGTTTCCTGAAATTAAGTTAGCATATTTACTTTTATGAAGCAGGGCTCATATATTCTATAATTTCCTTAGGTTTCTGTGTTATCATTTAAATGGAGATAGTTCATGTTTCTATACTAACTATAGTTAGTTCTCATATTTTGATGATATCTTTCATCATTTGTAACAAATGTTCCTCAAGAAAGAAAGGTGCTGGTGGTGGGGTGATGTATGGGAGCCTGTATATTATGCATGCATGTTCTGTAAGCTAACAAATTTTAAATTAATAAATGAAGAAAAGAAACTGATAAGCTAATATAATAGTATTAGTAATACAAATAATTAATAATACTACTAATAAAGAAGGCAGTTGGATGAAATTCTTAAAGCACTGAAAGAAAACAACTGCTAGCAAATAATTTTTTATCCTGCAAGACTTTCTTTCAGAAAGAGGGAGAGAACAGGATATATTTAGATAAACAAAAGATAAACGAAATCCTTACCACTAGACTGCTCCTACAAACAGTGCTAAAGGGTTTCTTAATACTTAAGGGAAAGGACACTAGAGAGTGGTATGCACCTTACTTCCTACAGCTGGTAAAATGCCAATGCATAAAAAGTAATGATAAATTATTGTTTTTTATGTACAATGTACAAAGACATAAGCAATATCAAGCACATAAAATTGTGGGGGGACAGAATGGTGTAGGAATAGTATATGTGCATGCTATTGAAGTTAAGGTGGTATTGAACCAAGTATGTTTATTATATATTTAGTATGTTGAAATTTAAATCCATAGTAACAACAAGGAAAATATATACAGATAAAAATGAGAAGTCGTGCAATATGGTACAACACAAAATAGGAAATAAATATAGAAGTAGGCTTTAATGGAAGTCAGGGACAAAAAAGTCATTACAGTTAAAAGGCTAAAAAGCAAAATGGCAAAGGAAAGTTCCATATTACCAATAGAGACTTTGAATATAAATGGATTAAACTCACCAGTCAAAAAGCAGAGTCTGGCAGAATGCATAAAAAGCATGACAGAACTCTACATTGTCTATAAGAGATTCAATTTAAATTCAATGATACATAGGGGAAGCGGCTGTGGCTCAATTGATTGGGCTCCAATTTACCATATGGGAGGACCCAGGTTCAATTCCTGGGGCCTCCTGGTGAAGAAAACCCGGCCTGCATGGCAGGGTGAGTGAGCTGGCACAAAAAGATAACCCAACAAAGGGAGACAATCAGCCACAGAAAAATGCACAGCAAATGGACACAATGAACACTAAGCACAAGGGGGAGAAAAATATAAATAAATAAAAATAAATCTTTAAAAAAAAAATACAAAGATACATGTAGGTTGAGGGTGAAAGGATGTAAAATATACCATGCAAGTAGTATCCAAAAGAAAGCTGGGGCACTTATACTAATATCAGATAAAATAGACTTCAAGTAAAAAGCAGTTATGAGGGAAAAATATGGTCAATTTATACTGATAAAGGGGACAATTCAACAGGAATATGAAACAATTAAAAATTTATAGGCAACAAACAACATAGCCCCAAAATATATGAATCAAATACTGACACATTTGAGGAAGAAATTGGTGATTTCACTTTTATAGAAGGAGAATTTAGTGCACCATTCTCAAAATGGATAGAACATATAGTCAGAAGATCAGTAAGGAAGTAAAGGAAATGAATGGTACACTAATCCAACTAGAGCTAACAGACTTATAAAGAACACTGAACTCAACAGAAAACAGAATTCACATTCTTCTCAAGTGCATGTGGATCATTTTTCAAGATAGAAAGTATGTTGAGTCATAAAACAAATCTTAATAAATTCAAAAGTATTGAAATCAGACAATGTTTATTCTTCAACCAGAACAGGATGAAGCTAGAAATCATTAAAAGAGGGAGAAATGTAAAATTTACAAAAATGTAGAAATTAAACAGCATACTCTTAAACAACTAATGGGTTAAAAAGGAAATCAGAAGTGAAATTAGGAAATATTTTTAGGTGAATGAAAATGAAAATACAAAATACCAAAACCTATGAGAGTTAGCAAAGGCAGTGCTAAGAGAGAAACTTATAGCTTTAAAAACTTCCATTAAAAAAAGAAGAAAGACTTCAAATCAGAAACCTATACTCAAAACTGGAAGACAAACAAATAACAAAGATCATAATGGAATTATATGAAATAGGAAACAAACAAACAAGCAAAAAAACAATAGAATCAACGAACCCAAAAAGTTGATTCTTTGAAAAGATCAATAAAAGGAACTTTGGTCAGCTTGACTGACCAATAAAAGAAAGAGATGATACAAATAATCAAAATCAGAAAAGAAAAGGGGGCATTACTATCAACCCCACTGAAATACAAATGACTATAACAGAATACAAAGAACAACTATATGCCAATAAATTAGATAACCTACATGAATTGGACAAATTCTTAAAAACACAAATACCTATATTGAGTCAAGAAGAAATAGAAGATCTAAAGAAACCAAATACTAGGAATGAGATTGAATTTTGGTCAAAGTGAGCACTGGGATTATTCCTTGTGCTTTCCTTGAACTCTTGGCTTCTGGGTGGTCCCTGCTGCTCCTGGCCAGCTCTGCTAGACTTTCATGAAAACTGAGACAGAACTGCATTGGAGGATGTCCTTCTCCCCCCTGGGTTCTCCCTCCTATGAGACTGGTTGGTCTCTAATTCCTCAAGGAATCTCTTCCTACACACATCCCAGCAGAATATCAGGGAAGGAAGTCTGCCTGTGCATTGAATGTGGCCTCTTGAGCCCCCCCAGCCCAGCCCATCGCCTGTCCTGCTCACAAGTGTCGAGTAGTGTGATTCCCCCACAACTGAAACTGAATTTAGCACCCAATCCAGAGCCATGACTTAAAAAGCTCTGGTTGTTCATTACCTTTAAAGAAAGAGCACATTGCCTTGTTTTGCTTCTTGCAAGGCTCCCTATGTCATGGTGCACAGCCTGTGGGAAAGTTTGTGTGAAATGCTGGGCAAAGGGCAGTGGAAATTCCAGAAAGGACAGAATTCAGGGAGCCAAATGGTTAAGCAGTTCACAAATTGGCATCCCAAATCTAGGAACTCCACATGTCAGAGGAAGTCTGGACATGAATTCTCTGAAGTTCCCAGCTTGGAAATTGTGGGCAGGAGAAGCTGCATGGCTAAGACCACAGAGGAGAGCCTGGTTTGCCTGAGCAGGACAGGGGAACTGAACCAAGGCAGGGGCCATAAACGAAGGGTTCTGTGCTGAGGGTGGGGGCTAGAGGCAGAGGGCGTAACCCAGAGGAGGGGATTTGAGCTGATGGATGGCCTTGAATTTTGGGAGGGACCTGAGCTTGAAGCCTCACCAAGGTTCCTGCAGAAGGAGTCCATATGCTGCCCGAAATCAATAATTACAAGTTAGACAAAAAAAAAAATACATTTTCACACCACAACTCAAGAAGATGTCAAATAAAATACAATTGCTCCTCAACCTAACTAGAAAAACCAACATCAAATACAAATTACCTAATAAATCTTAGTGAAAAGAGAATTCATTGACTGCCATGAATGACTAATGATTCTAGAAGAAAGGACAATATTCAGTGAAAAATTAAATTAGAACAAAAGATAATGAAGTTTGGAGCATTGCCATGCAAAACAATTTTCCAGCTCAACAAAGGGACTACACCTTCAAACATCTCTGGGGCCAGCATCCATCTGAAAAGAGATCCAGGGCCATAGGCTCAGGCAAGGACCATGGGCTCCATGTACAAGCAGCAGTTTTCAGCGGCTGCACCAAGGCATTGGAGGAGGCATCAGAGAATATAGACAGGGAGACAGAGGAGCCACAGTTGTTGCACAGTGCTGGCATCTGTAAGTAGTTCATTGTGCATATGGGATTCAGCTTCATATCCATGACTTGCCCACAGCAGAGTCATGCTCCACAGCACAGTGGACATCTTTGTGCATCACAGTAAGCTGCACATGGAGGGTTTCTGGAGCCTGAAGGAGGGTAAGGCAGTGGAGTTCACCTTTAAGAAGTTTGCCAAGGGCCTGGAATCTGTCACCAGACCTGGAGGGGTGTTCTGTACTGGGAGTGAGAGGCAGCCAAAGGGGAAGAACATACAGAAACACAGATCAAAAGGAGATATGTGCTACAACTGTGGAGGTCTAGATCATCATGCCACTTCAGCCCAATAAGTTCCACTTCTGCCAGAGCATCAGTCATATGGTGGCTTTGTGTCCAATGAAATTTCAACAGAGCCACAGTTATGATGGAAAGCCCTGCTATTTTCTGGAGGAGGAAGAGATCCACAGTGTTACCTTGCACCCAGATACCCAGAAATGAGCCAAAGTATGTGGGACAATCCTTTTGCCATCCGGAAGAACAAAGAGCAGGCATCAATTGGCACAGAGGGGAAAGTGCAAGAAGGTGGGTAGGGGACAGTTGTGGATCGATTGCCAGGTTACACAGCATCACCTCCTCTTCCATCTTGTTTGGGATGAAGGAGTGAGGCAAAGGAACTCCAACCGAGCTCTATCCAAATTCAAGTGAATACTGTTTTGGTTTCTTTGTTGTTGTTGCTAGATCACCACAAAGAACAACTATTTGAACTACTTCATTTTTACCAATTTGAGTTGGCTTTTCTGCCATTGTGTCTCTCCTCTTGAATCCCTCCATCAGGAATGTGTTTCAATGAAGACTATGTTTTTTTTTGTTTATTTATTTATTTTTATATTTTAAAAGAGGCTTAGTTTACATAAATGTTACACAAAATTTACAGGGATTCCCATGTCCCCACCTCCCACATCTCCCATAACCTCTCACATAAACATTTTCATTAGTGTGGCACACCACCTGCAAATGGATATACACATCCTGGGGTTTGCCAGTAAGCACAGATCATAGTTCACATTGTAGACTACACTCTATCCCACACAGTTCTGCATGTTATAAGCAGATGTAAAATGGCCTATATCTGTCATTGTAATGTCACTCAGGATAATTACCAAGTCCCAAAAAAAGCCCCTGTATTACACTGCTTTTATGTCTTCCTGCCCCGAAAGTGTCCAGTGGTCACTGTCTCCATCTCAATGTTGTAATTTCTTCCATTGCTTGAATCACAATATGTCTACAACAGAATACCAGTAAGTCCACTCTAGTCCATAGCTCTTCCCACAATCCTGAGGAGTCTGGGATGGTGATGTCGACTCCACCTCCAGGTGAGAGCAGGCGTATATCCCATGGATAAGATGGATGGGATTATCCTTAGCCTTCTGTTTTGGGGTGCCTAAGGGTTGCCACCTGAGAGCCTCCTTGTTACTCAAATGTGGCCTCTATAAGCTTATCTCAGCATATCAAAGCATTACATTGCCCCCAGTGTGGGACATGACTCCCAGGGATGAGCCTCCCTGGCAATGAGGGATCAATACCAAGTGCCAACTGGCAATACAACTGGAAAAAGACCTTGAATAAAAGGGGGGAAATGTAAAGTCAAATGGGTTCATATGGCGAAGAGACTTCAAAGAGTGTTGGGAGGTCAACCCAGAGGTAACAATTATGCACACCTCAGTAGGATCTCATAGAACACCAAAGTGGTATCACCCCACAGAGAGTGGCTCCTGTGGGCTCTGGAGACACCTAGTTCCTCTATAAGGAGGGATAGCTCCTGAGACTGATGCCTTATCAATGCACTCTACTTTGGAATCTGTGCTCCTGAGAGTGAGAGAGGTAGACTCAAATAAGTCCTCCCTGCACATGGTCCATCAATCCCCTCTATTAAAACCTATATGTGGTGCTGGAGTTTGTAGGGGTATTTTCAGAGACTGGAGCCTTTGGCCTGCCCATGTGCCAGCTGTGCCTGAGATCTCGGTGGAGCTGCAACTCCTACTCTACAGCTCAATGGACTTTCCCAAGACACCTGGCAAGGTGATGATGATGGACAATGGCCATTCCAGGGAATGAAGATTCTGCAGCTGCAGGCAAGATAATCCCATCCATCTTATCCATGGGATATAAGACTAGGTTTTTAATTGGGTCACCCCATGACTTGATCCCCTACTGAAAGATTGGAAATTAGTCTAACTGGGAAAATGATGCAGCGAATTTAGGAGAGGCTGGGCCAATTTACCAGTCAAGAGAGGAAGCCAAGTTTAGGTGAGAGATATCTATATATGTAATAAGGGATTCCTGTATCCAGCCTCTTCATCCTAGAGCACAGGACTTGCTGTGCACAGCAGCTCCATCATTCCTTGGATTAGGTTAGGCATGCCATGCACAATGGAAGTGTGTGTGTGTGTGTCCAAGGATGAATGTATGAAGCAAAGACTAAAATACTTATTGGTACAAAAATCTGGACTTTTCCTGCTTGGGTTCTAGAGACAGGATGAGTGAAGGCTACTTTGTGGTGCCCAGAGCCAAACTCCTAGCCTAAGGCAGCAGTGATTAGTGTCATGGTAGTTAAAAGAGAAGGGGGGTTTCTTTTACATGCTGTAGAATCAATATAAATCTCTCTATGTTGAAATGGGGCAAATGCAAAATAATTCATGGGTGATGTTGTTTGATCCTGGGTTATTTTCTTCCCCAAGTGCTGCCCCCTTCTAGTTATCATATTTGTCTTGGCTTTGTAGAACTTCATGAGTTTATTCGGTGATTTCTAGATGACCTAGTCTGTGTAAATATAGCATGTTGGTTTTACAGGGGAAGGGGACCTGCTACAAGGACATGAACAAAGTGAAGACCCCGTGCACAGTGACATGCAGAATGACTCACGGGCAAGCCAGAGGGGTGCCTGAAGAGGACTAGTAGGGAGCATGTCATTCTAAGTGTGTTTGCTCAGGGGCTGGTTGTGAGCACCTGAGGCAGCTGCAGTGGTGTTCCTTCATGGTTAGGCAGAACCTGGAGGGGAATGGTGGAGTTTGCCAAGGATACCATGTGATATCACACAAGCATGGACAAAGACTCAGGACTGGAAAGCCAAAAAGACCAGAATGGCAGGGGAAGAGGTTGTCCACAAACTCACAATTGGCTCCCACATTTGGTGAGATAACTGATAATAGCTGGGACCCTTCCCCTTAGCATAAGCAACAGGAGGAATAATGAATAGTTTAAAAGGTAACCACAAAAGTCAGAGATCACCCTCTCTGCATAGAGGATCCTGCATCAAATCTTGGTGTGTATTTTAGTCCTTCTCTCTCATTTCGAAGCCATCTCACTTCTTTCTCTCTATTCCCTTGAAATTCTCTTTACTTGTCTAAAATAAAAATAAACAAAAAAATAAAAGAAACAAATATGACTGCTGGAAGAACTTACAATTTAGGCCCAAATTTCTTTATGAGGATTGTAAAAATGATGCTATTTTCAGAAATTCATTTGAAATATTTGAAAATTAGCTTATATTGAAGCTCTTAACCACAGATCATAGCAGAAGTTTTTTTCCTTTCTCCTTTACTTTTTTTTATCACCGCCCCTTGCTGCTTGTGCTTGCTGTGTCCATTTCTTCTGTTTTTTTCTCCATGTCTGCTTATCTCCCCCTTGCTGTGAGGTCCCGCTGCTTCAGCCCACTGTACCATGCGGGCTGATCTGCCCTCACAAGGAGGCCCCAGGAAACGAACCCGGGGCCTCACACATGGTAAATGGGGGCTCTATTGATTGAGCCACACCCACTTCCTCTTGTGAGGTCTGGCTGTATCAGCCCACCGGGCCACTCTGGCCAGCCTGCCCGCACAAGGATACCCTGGGAAGTGAACCCATGGCATCCCATATAGTAAATTGGAGCTCTATCAATTGAGCCACACCCACTTCCCTCCTTTACTTTTTTGACTAGAGTTATGTTATTTAATGAGTAAAATATAATTTAGAGACTTCCATTGCTTTTTTTAAGTTTCTTTTTTCTTAAAATCAAAATTTGATCTGTAACTGACTGTATGTACTAAAGTAAAACAAAGTAAATGATAAGGAGAGCTGGTTGCTTTTAGGACATATAACATTTTAAAAGTATTTAAACCATGACAAACAGCATTATACTATTGTCTAATATTATGCAGAAAATATTGTCAAAGCTCTAGGAATTTTATACACTATTTAAATATTTATATGAACATTTTAGCCACAGAAATAATTTTTTAACACTTTCTAAGCATTTCCTATGTAACATATATCAAATGAACTAAACTATTTTTTGTACTTCACTTTTAATAAGGTGAAACTTTTGCAATGCTTTGAAATAAAAGTTTTGAGTTTTAAATGGTTTGACTTTGAGAAAGAAAATGTTAAAAGTTGTTAGGTTTGAACATTATGTTCCTTTAAAAGTGAGAAGACTTGTTTTTATTAATAAAGTTAAAATAAACTACAAGAAGTTATTTTAATAAAACGTAAGCTTTTTACATTTTACTCTAATTATTCAGGAGAAAAACTCTTTATAACGTTTTATTAAAAAGACACCAATGATTTAAGAAACTTCTCAATTTAATAGAGAGACAACTAAATTTAAATTTTGCACTAGTAACATTTTTGATACTAAGACATTTAAAATTTATAGATATACCCATTCAATCTTACCCAAATTAAACCACAAAAATTCCTTTTCCAGAAAACTTCTGCTCTTTCTATATTCATTCAAGTTTTATCCCACATTTTCCTCTTTCTTAATAGTCATTTTATCTTAGAAAAAATTCCTTTCCCTTTCTTTAATAAAAAAAATAGACATTCTATATACCTTACAAACTTAAGTTACCAAAATGATTTTGGAAACTATCTCCAAACATCTTGCAACATGCAATTACCATCAAAATCAAACTCCAGTCAGCTAATGCAAACATAACTTTACTTTCTTCGTTTTAAATACTTCATTTAGATGATGTAACATTAGCTTATTTCATCAGTAAATCTGTACAAGCTTAGAGAGAACATATTTAAGCAAAACAAAATTGTCAGAAATATTACTTTTTTAGTTTACTATTTTATCAGTACTTCAGTGAAATATATTATGAGAAATTTACAAAGACACAGTTCTGAAACAGCTTTCTTTAACTGATTCTAATTGAGCCTTATTTTCTAGGAACCATTTGTTAAAATACTCCCCTTCAGCAAACATAGGTTTAAATTGAGGGTTAAGATTTTCCTTGAAATAATTATGTTTAGC